>VDFB02163406.1:0-26141 GCA_007258455.2 Sequoia sempervirens
AGTGTGGCTACATAGGGGTTTTCTATACATAGTATTTGTAGGAGAATGGGTATCTCTATAGGGAGGGAGAGAGTAAGAGGGAGTGGGAGAGAGTGTGAGAGGGTGGGAGAGAGTGGGAGAGAGTGGGAGAGAGTGAAAGTGTGGCTACATATATAGGGTTTCTATACATAGTGTGTGATTGAAAAATAAATGCGTAATAGATTTGAAATAAATATTCAAACACACCAATAAGATATTATATCAAAACAGAATATAAAAGTAAAGAAATGCAAACTCAGTATTCTGCTTCGATTGTCGTCCTATTGTCCTCTATCTTCAGTGTTTTTGTCGATTCCAGCTTTTGTTCTCAGATTGTAGGCTAGGCTCAACAAACTGTCTTCCTAAAGAACGAGATTTTGATATGATGTGTGATGTAAGATTAAGCTATGATAATGATTTGAACTAATAAGCTTGAAATAAACATGATGCTATGATAAATGAATACTAAATGAATTAAATGCATGAACTCTAATTAATTGCCTATTACCAATGCTTGGATTCACATAGGTATTTATAGAGTTTTTCAAATGATTTTGATTGGTACGTCTCGATTAGGTTGTGATAATTCTGTGGCTTAGTCGAATGGTACGAAGAAAAGATGAAACTGAAGAAGCTAAGAGAAACTTGAAAACAAGATTTTTCTATTTTTATGAAGAAAAGATAAAGAAGATAAAGAAATCATCTTTCTTTAAAAAGAATAAAAAGAAAGATTTAAAATTTGATAAATAATGAATTAAAAATTCAATTATTTATTTGTGGATGACATTGACTTTCTTAATTAAATAAAATATTTAATTAAGCTTTTAGAATGAAGAAAGTTTGTGATAAGAAGAGCTTGTCGAGGATTTTTGGAAAAACAAATCATAAATTAAATAAAATATTTAATTATGATATGAGAGAAAACAGAAGATAATAAAATATCTAGTTGTGATTTAGAAAGAAAGCATAAGATATTTAATTAAATAAGGTTTATTTAATTAAATCACATTTATGAAATTAATTAAATGAAATATTTAATTAATTAGAAGAAGAATTTAAAATAGAAGAAAGAGAAATATTTAAACTTAATTAAATCAAAAGATTTAATTTAAATTCAAACAGTGATAATTAATTAAAATGTATTTATTTAATTAATTAAGTGGACGTATGAAAATAATTAAATAAAATAAATTTATTTAATTATGAAGGAAGAATAAGATGAATGAACAATATAATTAAATTAATTAAATTTAATCATATGTAGAGGATTTTAGAAACTAATTAAATAATAAATATTTAATTAATTGCCAGGATTATAGACATGACCATTTTTATGCATATACATTTTGCCCCTCTTTGAAGTGATGTGTGAAACGCATTGCTTCAAAGAAAATAAAAAAAAATTTGCCCATGATATGTTTCTGATTTTTGATGTCGATGATGCCCCCTCGGGAGGTAAATCACGGAAGATGAGGTTGATAGTGATAGGGGAACAGTGATTTAGCTCCCGATAGATGCTGATTATGAAGGCCCAGTGAAAAATAATATGGAAAGAATGGAAAATGCCATTAACTCCCACCCTAAAAGACCCTTATAAGGTAAAAAGGGTAAAATGAAGTGTCATTTTCACCCTGCTGCTACAGTAAAAAGTGAGCTCTAATAGTGACTTGGCGATATGGAGATCCTCGTGCATAGGCATAGCTTCGAGCGAGCGCGCCGATACCAGAGACCAACCGCATATGGACCACCGGTGAGTGATCCCAACCGTTTTTTTAGTGCATTTTTCGCATTTTGAATCGATTTTTGAAATGTTTTAAATTGGATTGCATTTTTTCCGCACGTTTTAGCGCATATAGGAAAAGTTTTAGCGCATTCGACAAATTCGTTAGCGCATATAGGAAATTCTGTAGCGCATATAGGAATAGGGTAAAAACTGATCCTTTAGCGCATCCGATAGATAGAGTAGCGCATTTAGGTGAAACTCGGCTAGATTGATCCTGTAGCGCATCTAGGGCACAAAATTGCGCATCTAGGGTTAGGGTTTTGCATTTGATAGAGTTGCGCATCTGAGAGTTAAAATGGCGCGTCGGCTGGATAGAATAGCGAATCCCGAGTTTTAGCGCATATAGGAAAAAATTTAGTGCATAGGAGAAAAACTTTAGCGCATTTGGGTTTTAGCGCATATGGGCGACAGAATTGCGCATTTGGGAAATTGTCCACAGAATGCTTGTGTTATGAAAAATGATGAATTAAATTGCTTCCTTAGTCAATAGATAGACGGATTGTAGTACCATCATGCTGATGTGATAGAAAATCTGATAGAGAACTGATAACTTTGCTTCCAAGAAAGAAAACAAAGAGTAGATAGCTGATAACTTTGTGACGAACAACAAAAAGTAAAATGATTGATTGACTTTGTGGTTGATAACTTTGCTTATCGCGATTGAAAAACAAAGAGTAGATGTTTGATAAATTTTCTTTCTGCGATAGAAACCAAATAGTAAAATGAGGATATAAATTTGCATTCATGATTGAAGTACAAATAGGAAATGATTTGTGTGTTGATAAATTTGCTTTCCTGAAAAGAAAAATAAATAGTAAATGATGATAGAGTAGATTGATTTGATATGCAGATAGATTGATGTAGCACTTGATATGGGTCAATGATATGTTTTGTTGGCTAGATAGATCACGTGATATGAGTCTGATTTGATGTGTGCTTGTGATGATCAAACAAAATAGGAGGCTTTTAAAAGCCTTCAGATTAGAGAGCGGTTCCCACTATGTTGGGAGCGGATAGGAGAGCTTACTCCTGCTGAGTTACAGTTGATAGCGGATTGTGGATTGGGACCATTGTTGGCGATGCCACGAGGCATTCAGGCCAACAGGGGACTGTTGACTACCTTGGAAGAGAGATGGCACTCGGAGCATAACACCTTTCACTTGCCGACTGGTGAGATGAGTGTGACGCCCGAGGATGTGTACAGGATTCTTGGGATTCCAGTTGTTGGTGCCCTTGTGGTTTATGACCACAAGGAGATTGGTGGTACCGAGGCGTTACAGCGGATATGTGGCAATCCGAGCATCTGTGGGTATTGGATAGATTGGGAGGATTTTAGCAGATATCCAGCTTTAGTTGCTGTATTGGCTGCATTTATCGGAGGATTCCTTAGACCGGACCATCGGTTGAAGGGATTCGCAGTTGGTTGGGGTAGGATGCTGGAGTGGTTGATTACACAGCCACGAAGGTTTGCCTGGGGGAGCTGCGTCTTGGCCGACATGTATCATGATCTCCATCAGGTTGTATACAGAGGATCCACTAGCTTGGCGAGTGGGGTGACGCTGCTACAGGTCTGGGCGTGGGAGCACATTGCAGTCACGAGACCACTTTGCACGAGAGATAGGCCAGCAGGGAGGCCCTACGTGTATGCATATTCTGGTGCCATTGTCCAGCAGAAGCTGGGCAAGGTAGAGTATTGGCGACGGGTTTTGGATGACATCGATGTAGTGATATGGAGACCCTACACAGACTGCGAGGCATGGGCGACTAATCACTTGGAGATGCCATTTGTCTGCAGGCCGCGATATCTGATAGGGCGGACCCCCTTTATCATTGAGATATTTTTGGCATTACGAGTGCTGAGACAGTTTGGATTCACACAGGGGATGCCCCAGGGCGTTGCTCATTATGGGCGGCGCAAGGGGGATCCAGGATGGGGACCATGCATTGGATATCAGGCAGCATATACAGAGTATTCCACCTTATAGCCCGAGGTATGGACTGACAGGACAGAGGTGTAGGATGCAGGGATGACAGATGATTATGCACAGTATTTTCATACGCATCCATTTCCACGATTTACAGTGCCAGATAAGCCATGGGCGATTGGGGTAGCACCACAGCCAGGGGCAGGGATACAGGGAGATGTGGCTGGTGGAGAGTAGGCTATGGGCGGAGGAGAGGAGGAGGGAGAGGAGGAGGAGGGAGAGGAGAGTGAGGGGAGCGGAGATGGAGGGGAGGAGGACAACTCGGATGACGGGGATGATGGGGATGATGGGGATGAGGAGAGGTAGCAGAGGTTGGACAGTCTGGGCAGAGCACAGATTCTTTGGCGAGCCAGATCCGGTGGTAGACCTTGGACAGTGATTAGAGTGTCATCCTCGTCTCAGCAGGCATAGATAGATGCTTTGCAGGGTGAGGTGCAGACTTTTCAAGGACAGCAGGCACAACTGCAGAGCTAGCTAGCTCAGGCTCAGAGTGTGATAGTGCAGTTACAGGCACAGCTTGCACAGGCCTAGACACAGATACAAGCTCAGGCACAGGCATAGGTTCAGGCACAGGCACAGGTTCTGGCTCAGATGCCCGCTCCAGATTCCCAGGTGGCACAGTTGGTAGCAGAGAGGGATGCCCTTAGACGGCGGGCACTGGAGGCCGAGGGTGTGGCTCAGAGACTTATGGGTACCGTAGAGAGTACCTCATTACGGGAGGCCATTGCGGAGGGATTTGAGGCAGCCAGAGAGGCCGAGTACTACAGAGTTCGATATGAGGAGCTATGCCCTCCCGAGCGGCGAGAGCCTTATCCCAGATCTCATAGCAGGACCAGGACCCGATCACAGACATCAACACATGGCAAAGAGGTTACAGGGCCTCGACAAGATCCTAATGCAGGGACTAGTGGCAGGCCACCTCCTTCCAGACTAGCTCCTTCAGGGGCATCCACTAGCTAGTTGTTTTGGGACTGATATATTTTTGGCACATATGCAGGGCATGTCTATTGATTTTTGATCATGTCTTATGTATTATGTTTTGAACCCTTTAGCTTCATTGGACATTTGACACTTGTATTATTTTGATGAGCGATGATATGCAGCGGCGATGGTTTTTGATGATGATATGCATTTTGTGATGTGATATGGATGTTGTATGTATGATATGAGATGGATTTTGATATGTTTTTGTTATTGTTTTTGTGGACTAATCATTATGATGCAGGATGATTTAATGATATGATGTGAATGCAATGATTTGCGATGATGTATATATGTGAGATGTTGATTTTTGAATTTTTCAATGTATGAAATGCATCATGAAATTGTGATATGAAAATGATAGATAATGAATGTGATACAAATAATGATAATGATGAAAAATATAAATGATATATTTGATAATATTTATGTCATGGTAATATGATGATGAAATGATAATAATGTGGAATGGTAATGAAATGATATGAGATGATGATGATAATTAATAACAAATAACAAATGATAAATGATAATGATAAAAGGATTGGATGATAAATGAAAATGGTAATGAGAACGATAATGGTAAATGATAGTGATGGAATAATAATGAATAATAAATGATATGGTAATGATAAAATGATAAAGATAAAAAAATGAATGAATGAGGATAAATGATAATGATAATGAGAATGGTAAAAGAATGATAAAAATGAATGAAATAATAATGATAAAAATGAATGGAATGGGAATGATAAAATGAATGATAAAATGAATAGAATGAAAATGATAAATGATAACGAAGGATAAATAATAATGATAAAATGAATGAAAGACATGATAAGTGATAAATGATGATGATGAAAAATGAATGAATGAAATGATAAATGATAAAAATGACTGAAATGATAATGATAAAAATGAATGGAATGGGAATGATAAAATGAATGAATGAAAAAGACAAGGATAATGATAAAAATGAATGATAAAATGAATAGAATGAAAATGATAAATGATAACGAAGGATAAATAATAATGATAAAATGAATGAAATACATGATAAGTGATAAATGATGATGATAAATGAGAATGAAATGATAAACGATAATGATAAAAATGAAGTGATAAAATGAATGAAATGACAAATAATAAATGAGAATGAAATGATAAATGATAATGCTAAAAATGATAAATGAGAATGAAATGATAAACGATAGTGATAAAAATGAAATGATAAAATGAATGAGATGGTGAATTGATGAGAAAATGAATCAACTGTCCAAATTTCCTCCACAAAAAGCTCAAAACTACATGACAACCGTTTAATGCTTTCATTTCAACCTTTCAAAACACTGATGTGAATCCAACATGCAGATATATACAATGATCTAACAAATATGCAACTACATGAAACTAACCAGTTTGTTGAGCCTGTTATAAGCCTTCTTGAATCATCATAGAACGTTTTTAAAATGTTGGAAGTATGTACAAGCATCAGAGGGGAAATTAGCGCCAATGATGACTAGAGTACAACTTTCATGAATTTTGATATAGCAAGCGAACACAAGCATTGAGGTATAATTGAACCGAGATGACCTAAGCATTTCTTGCATAAACAGACAAAGATTAACCACCCTTCTGATGCAAATGTGGAACTGTCATCGATGATATTGCTTTGGTAATCATGTCCTGTGACATATGTGCATCAGATTGACCGTTAACCTCAAGACTGCTGACAAAGAAAAATCATTCTCGTTATTTGCCACTCTAGTTCGGTACATCATTGAGTGTGCTCCAGAGTAATGATATCGAAAATCAAACAACTTTTGTTCAAAATATAATACTGTTATTTCATATATTATTTAGATTTTTGGATCATCCAATAGACAATGATATGATATCTGCTGGAAAGTGTTTCATGATAAGGCTCGATGATCGGATAAGTTTTTGCGTGGGTGGGTTGTTTGCATGATTGGATCCTTTGTCATAGTCTAGCTGTTTTAGTATGCTCTGAAAGTTAAGTGCCCCCAGTTTAGTTTTTTCCCTGTTTATTGACACAACTTGCGGAAAGGAATATGTACAATAATCGAGCCATGGTAAGACGTTTTATCACTCTGGGAAAAATGACGGTAGGATGATGCGATTATAACCCTAAGATGCGGAAAAGGATGCGGAAAAAAGAAAATCTAAAAAGCCAAAGTGCAAAACAGGAACTAATAGATGGAGAGGTACAGATAGCGTCTGTTTGCCAGATTTTCACTTTCTGTATTTATTGCATTTTTCTAATTTCTTTTTGATTTTTTTGTATTTTTCGGTCAATAGACTGCCTCGCTTGCCGTGTTCACCCCATGACATTTTTTGATTTTATTAATAGATCGCTTCGTTTGCTGCCAATATTTTGATTTATGACCCTGACTTTCATTGCTTTCAGGACTTTACCATTTTATTTTTTCTTCGATCTCTTTCATCGCTTTATTTCTTCGTGGACTTCATTGCTTTTATTTCTTCTCGACTTCTGTCGCTTTATTTCTTTGATCCTTTGTATTTCCCGACTGATTTCGCTTTTATTTCTTCGTGATCCTTTATTGTTTTATTTCTTCAGACTTTTTCCGTCGCTTTTTGTATTTCCTTCCGGATTTTTCTGATTTTTGCATTTTGAAATCAATCGTTTTGATTTTTGAGTTTTGAGTTTAATCATTTTGAATTTTTTCAAGACTTTTTCTACTGCTTTTGTATTTCTTCGTGACTTTTTCTACCGCTTTTGTATTTCTTCTCGACTTTTTCTCGACTTAAACATAATATTTCTTAAGATGCATACTGTTGATGGGTTCATCAAACAGGTCTCCTTCTGGCGTTGATAACTTGTATGCTCCCAAACCGTAGACTGCAATAACCATGTAAGGGCCTAGCCAATTTGGTTCAAACTTTCTTTTCTTTTCTCTGTCTTGTTGGTTGCGTGGGTTCTCTTTCAGAACTAGATCACCCACCTGAAAGGTACGTGGTTTTACTTTGTGATTATAGCTGCGAGACATCATCTGCTGGTATGCTTTCAAATGGTCAGCTACTCTTTGTCGCTTTTCATCTAGAAGTTCAAACTCTTGCAGTCGGGAAACTCTGTATTCATCATCAGTTATGAGACCTTCAGTGGATACCCTTAGTGAAGGTATTTCAACCTCTAAAGGCAATATGGCTTCGCCTCCATGTATTAAGGGAAAAAAGGCGCTGTTCTATCAGCGTTTGGACACTAGTTCTGTAAGCCCACAAGGCAGGATTGAGTTGAACATGCCAATCTTTCCCTGAATCATTTACTGTCTTCTTCAAAATCTTTAGTATAGTCTTGTTTGAGGCCTCCGCTTGGCCATTCCCTTGTGGATAGTAAGGCGTTGAATATCTGTGTTGAATATGGAATCTTTCACAAAGTTCATCAACATCCTGATTCTTGAAAGGTCGACCATTATCTGTAATAATAGCATTAGGAATACCATATCGACAAATAATGTAGTTGAGTATGAAGGATGAAATTTGTTTTCCGGTGACTTTAGAGAGAGGTACTGCCTCAATCCACTTAGTGAAATGTTTTGTCGCCGTGATGATGAACTTATGCCCATTTGAGGATGAAGGATGAATTTTCCCTACTAGATCTAACCCCCATTGAGAAAATGGCCAAGTTGGTGTGAATGAGTGAAGTTCTTGTGCAGCAGCATGAATAAGATTCCCATGAATCTGACATTTTGAGCATGTTTTAACAAAAGTGAATGATTCCCTCTCCATTGTAGGCCAGTAGTAACCCATTCTAATCAATTTTTTGGATAAGGTTAGTCCACTCGAATGAGTACCACAAATTCCCCCATGAACTTCTTGTAAAGCTTTATCGGATTCGTCACGTTCAAGACATCGAAGTAAAGTACCATCAAGACCGCGGCGGTAAAGGGTATCAGCGATAAGGGTATAGCGAGAGGATTGTAGGATAAAGTTTCATTTTTTGTTACGGGATAAATCAGGTGGTAAAATGTCATCTTTTTGGTATGCATAAATTTTACCATACCAAGGGGAATCGGATCCTATCAAGTGGCGGATAATTTGGCTTTCGGGTGTGTCATAAGTAGGTGTAAATAATTGTTCCACTAGAAATTCATAGCGAGTCTACTTTTCTGGGAGTTGTACCAATGATGCGATCGTAGCCATAGCATCAGCTGCTTTGTTATCAATCCTTGGAATTTGTGTGAACTGAATGTCCACAAAGTACTTTTTGAAGTCATCGATCATCTTTTTGTATGGCAACAACTTGTCATCTTTAGTCTGATAATCGTTATTGATTTGATTAATAACTAGTTGTGAGTCACCATAAACTTGTAGCTCGGTAATCCTCCATTCCAATGCTGTCTTTAGTCCAGTGATGAGTGCTTCATATTCGGCTATGTTATTGGTGCATGGAAACATTAGCCTATATGACCGAGGAATGGTATGTCCTTGAGGGGTGACAAAGAGAATGTCTACCCCCGATCCATGTTGAGTAAAAGAACCGTCAAAGTATAAGGACCATAGCTGCTTAGAGTCTACCATGAAAATATCAGCATCTGGAAATTCAATGTGTAAGGGGTGCTCTGATTGTAGAGGAGCGTCTACTAGTTGATCAGTAATAACTTGTCCCTTGATTGCTTTGTGATCAATGTAGTGGATGTCAAACTCACTCAAAATCATGACCCATTTTGCTAACCTTCCTATTAGTGATGCTTTACTTAGTAGATACTTGAGTGGATCAATTTTTGAAATAAGATTGATTGTATGAGTTAGCATGTAATGTCAAAATTTCTGTGAAGCAAAGACTACCGCTAAACAAGCCTTTTCAATGAACGCGGTAGTTAAGCTCATGACTTGTCGTTGTTCTCGCTAATGTAATAGATTGCACGCTCCTTCCTTCATGGTCTTCTTGTGCTAATAATGCCTCTAAGGATGCCTCTAGCTAAGTGCAATATACGTGATCACGGTTTGTCTAGATTTGCGGTAATGAACCGGTGGGTTCATCGTGCAATCGCTTTGATTTGTTGAAACGCCATTTCACATTTGTCATCCCATCTAAAAGGAACATTCTATGCGTGAGATGTGTGAATGGTGAATTTTGTTGGCAACTAAGAATGAATCTTCTAATGGATTGAAGTCAGCCTTTGTAATGATCTCAATTGACTGATGTTCTTTGGAGGAGGCATATCCATGATTGCCTGAACTTTAGCAGGATCTACTTCAATTCCCTTTTTTGAAACAATATATCCTAAAAGTTTTCCAGATGTGACCCCAAAAACACATTTCTTGGGATTTAGGCAAACTTTGAATTTTTCCAATTTGGTAAATATTTTGGACAATATTTCCAGGTGTCCTTCTCTGGTGTGTGATTTTTCCAATATGTCATCGACATAATCTTCCATGAATGTGTGCATCATGTCATGAAAGATCATAGTCATAGCTCTTTGATAAGTAGCCCCAGCGTTCTTTAAACCAGAAGGCATGATATTCCAATAGTACGTTCCCCACGGACAAGTGAAAGTTGTTTTCTCTTGGTCTTCTGGTGTAATCTTGATTTGGTTGTAACCAGAGAAACCATCCATTAATGAATACATGGCATGGATAGATGTTAAATCAACTATAGTGTCAATGCTTGGAAGTGGAAAGTCATCCTTTGGGCAAGATTTGTTAAGATCTTTGAAATCAGTGCATACTCTGACTCGTTTATCTGGCTTTGCTACTAGTACAATATTGGAGATCCATTCTGCATAGGCAACTGATCTTATAAATCTTGCATCTAGGAGCTTCTTGAGTTCTTCTTTAACTAGTAGTGTCACATGAGGATTCATCTTTCTAAGTTTTTGTTTTACTAGTTTAGCTCCTGGTTTGATAGACAAATGATGCATTATGAGATTAGGGTCAAGACCTGGCATGTCTGCATATGACCAAGCAAAATTAACTTGATTTTCTTTGAGAAAGTTCATGAACTCTGGGATTTCTTTATCTGTCATTGATTCAACTATCTGTAGAATCCTTGGATTATCTGTAGTTGTAATATTGATTTCCTTTGTAGGCTCAATCAAGATGGGTGATCGCTCATGATAGTGCTCAGGGAGAGTGTCAAGAGTCCCATCAGGTGGTGCCTTAAAAAGGTTTTCACCCTCTGATACGCCTTTATTTTATCTTTGTTTGATCTTAGCATCGCTAGATTTTGGTTTTCACCACTAGATCATTTTTCTTTATTTTCATGGCATAGAGACTGACACTCTCCCTCGACAGTTACTCCACATACCTAAAATTGCTAGTGGAACACCATTTTTACATCATTCAAGGAAAGGAAGTTTATGATAGCTTCACATTTGGAAAAAATAGGTATATCAATAGGTTTCCGGGTTAGATCCCAGTCAATGAGATCAGGATGGATTAAAGGTAACAAGTCATTTGGTCATGTGAAATCGGCGATGGTTAGGGTCAAGACAGAGTTATTGGTAGGATCCGAGGTATGAGGTAGGTCAATGATGGTACTATTCTCCTGATAGTCTTGTTTGTTAAAATCTGACTCAGTATCACTAGACTCATAGTTGCTTTGTGGTTCAGATTCTTGTGGTTGGGACCCTGAACCTTCTCCTTTGATTAAAGTGGGTGTATACTTGTGTATGACATCTACCTCTTTGTCCCTCCAAAATTCATCATCGTGGATGGTATCCCATTCATATTCAGCAGAATTTGTATCAGATTTATTTTCTATGAAATTCAGGATTGATGCCAAACATGCCTCTTTCTTATCAGAACCTTCTTGTAGTGTAAAAACATTACCTTGTGATTGTTTAGATGGGGTAGCATCATAGCCTAGTCCAGTTTTATCATATGCAGCAAGCCCTGGGAGATGGATAGGCTCAACTACGCCTTCTTTTCTTTTTCCAAGAGGACCATTGTCATATCCCATCTTTTGCATGATGGAATACCCTTTTCCATATTGATCTATTGGTAAGGTGACATTTAGAACTGTTTCCTCTTCATCCTTATAGAGCCAATCCAGAATTGTTGTATCCTCAGGATCTCCCATGGGAAACTTTTCTTTGACAAATTGTCCATTGAACTTGGTAGTGGGCTCCGTTTGTATTTGTGCTGATGTTGATGCTGCTGATATTTGTTGTTGTGTAATAGAAGGCTTTCCATGTGATCTAGGAGATGTAGGTAGATTAGCAAGACAAAGGGAATATTCCCCAACTCCACTTTCCTTGAACTGCAGTTTCTTGTCAAAGCTTTTGGCTAATTGACTGATTTGTGTATCATGCTTAGGAGAAGTATTAGCAAGTGCTTCTCGATTATTTGGAACCAAAGTATCCTGATGAGCTTTGACATTGGCACAAGTTTGGGTGTTCGAATTATCAGCTGGTATAGTGATTTCCTGTCCATCATATGGAAACTTAAGACATTGATGGTAAGTGGACGGAACAGCTTGCATTTCATGGATCCAAGGACGACCCAACAAAATGTTATATGCAAGATCCCAGTCTAAAACTTGACAAAAGGTATTTTTGATAACAGGTCCCACTCTGATTGGTAGCATGATTAGACCTTTAGACATTCTTTCCTCATCATCATAGGCCTTTATAGTAATCTTCCTTCTAGGATCAATGGAGTCCTCTGAAAATCCTAAAGCTTGAACCACCTTCAAGGTACATATATTTAAACCATCCCCTCCATCTATTAGGACACGTTTAACACGGAATTTATGGATCATGACCTCTAAGTATAATGATGAATTGTGATGAGTCATGAAAAACTTCATCTTTTCTAAAAATGAGAGATATGTAGGTGAGGACAAAATGTCCTACCATGGCTTGAAATTGGTTGACATCCAAATCAGGGATACAGCTTATTCTTTCAAAAGGGCCTTCTAAAAATTTCCTTTTGACGCGGGAAATCTTCTCGTGAGTTCTAAAAATGAGATTTGGGTTGGAATTTTTCGGGTTGGTTAACTAAGTCATATATTGATGTTGAGGGAAGGTCTCAAGGATTTCAAAGAGGTACCCTTCAAGACAACTTTAGCTTGCGCCTCATTGTGACATTCACTTGTCCATTGCCTACTTTCTCCTTGATTTTTATAATGTTGACTTGCTCATTCCCGATAGAGGACGGATTACATTGTCATCAAGTTGGTTCACATTTTGTCAAGACTCTCCCTTTGATAATCTGGTAAAGGGTTGTAAATGCTTGGTGATCTTAATTGGATTTTTGTTGTCCTTCATCGATGATACCTTTGTCAATTAGGTCTTGAATAGCCATGCTTCAAAGCTTGACAGTTGTTTGTACGATGACCTCTGCACCTATGATAGTCACAATAATAAGCTTCATTCCATGATGGAGGTTTTACACTAGGTTCATAATTGCGTTGAGGTGGCAAAGTAAGGACATTTTTTTCCATAACCTCTTTGAAAGCAGATTCCAAGGATTGTCCTAGTGGAGTGAAAGTTCTTCTATTAGAGAAGAATGAAAAGCGTTGTGGGTTCGTGTTTGAGGTATTCCCTAAGGTGTTGTTGTTGTTCCCCGGTAGTTTTGGTTGTTGACAGTCCCCTGATTGTTGTTCGTTGGAGGGGGATGATTGTTTCCTGATTCGCGACTGAATTGACATTATTATTACGAGTAGTGTTTGGGGTGCTCAGAACAAATGGCCTAGTTGTGATATGATTTGCATCTACAACACCATCATTTACAATGTTCTTGTTGCGGGTCCAAAATTTAGACTTGTCTTGATTGTTGTAATGGTTAGATGAGCTAGGATTGTCCCTGTCAAGTTTTATTGTCCCTCTTTTGACCAATGCACTTTTGATGGTGATGGCATCCTCAATCAATTTCTCAAAGGAGATGGACAATGTAGATTTAAGATAGCTCATTTCTAAGTTGAGGCTATTGATGAAAGTAACCATTTTTTCTTTTCAGACATGTCCGTGGGTACCTAGCAAACATTCTTCTCCATCTTTGAAGAAAGGTATGAAAGGTTCACTGTGTTTTTGTGCAACTTTGCAAAGATCAATCATGGTGATTTGGTGTTGAATGTTGTAGGCGTATTGTGTTATGAACAAATTGATCAATTCCTCAAATGTTTGAACAGGAGGTGTAATCTTAGATAACCATTCCATAGAGTTAACTCCAAGGCTCCGAGGGAATAATCACAATAAATAAGTATCCTCATGGGAAAATTCCAATGTCATGTTTCGAAAGTCTCTAACGTGGTCAATTGGATCCGATTTCCCATTATAACGATCAAATTTGGGAATTTCACAATGTTTAGGAAATGGAATCATGTTGAGACTTCTATCAAAAGGATAAGGACATATGTCATCAAGAGTGTATTTCTTTGTTGTGGTCCCCCTTGTAACTTTTGAATTGTAAAATGTATAATTGTTGGCATGGGAATGAAATTGGATTGTTGTTGACGTTTGTTATTCTCATGGACATGTATTGAAGCACTTGCATGGGTGATAAATCTTGTTTGGATAGGACCTGGAGACTTTTGAAAAGGTGGGAAAGGAATTCAGAGTTTGTTACAACGAATTTGAAGTTAGCGAGGCCCTCTACAACGAATTTAGAGGTAATTCAAAACCCTCTTTTTCAAAAGTAAGTTGATAGGAAACATAGGCATATTCCATTCTCAGTAGGTAAACTTCAAATGAATTTAAGATAGATCTCAGAACAATGAATCATTATATCCTCTTCTTTTTGTTATGGTCTATACTAAAAGTGACTACTTTCAACAATGTTTTGGCATCTCTATTTTTAGATTTATGTTTTTTCTCTAAATCAGAAACTAAATTAATATGAGAATGCACAATATTATAGATGGATCAACATCAAAGGTTGACTATGGATCAATATCATGCATATGATGAGAGAGTAGCTGATGATAGGGACATTGACAAATATCCATGTCCATGTAAAAATTGTCTTGGTGGAAAGGTGAAAAAAAGAAATATGATTTATCGACATATGATAAGATATGGGCATAGTGGTATAAGCCCTTGGGCTTACAATTATTATGAAGATATGATAGAATGGAAGACTGTGAGAGATGAAGAGGCAACAAACATAGATGAAGTGGCACCAATCATAAATGAATAGGCAAAAATGTTTGACAAAGGGTTTGAAGTTGATAAAATATTGAATGAGGGTCTAAACGATGATTGGGCCAAGTCAATGGACAATGCTTTAAAGCCTGTGTATGCTAATTGCAAGTTAAGTCATTTGACAACAATCCTTCAAATTATTAACTTGCAAGTGGTGCATGGTTGGACAAATGAGATTCTAGATTAGTTATTGGCATTATTAAGTTCATTATTACCAGCTGACTCCATATTTCCAACAAAATGAAGTCAATGTAAATTGAAAATCAATAAGCTTGGCTTGGGGTATGAAAAAATCCACACATGTGTGAATGGTTGTGTATTATTTCACAAAAATCTTGCAAATGAGAGTGAATGTACGAAATGTCATGAATCAAGGTATAGACAAGGGTTGAAGTCAACTATGGTTCCTAGAAAGGTTCTTCGCCATTTTTTGATAATCACATGATTACTTTGAATGTATAGGTGCAAATACATTGCTGAACTCATGTAGTGACATGCCCAAAATAAGAGCACTGATGGAAAATAATGACATGTGCTTGATTCTAAGACGTGGATGGAATTTGATAACAGATGGCCCAATTTTTCTCAAGATCCTCATAATATAAGGTTGGGTTTGGCTCCAGATGGGGTGAACCCATTCTCAAATCAAATTACTAAATGGTCAACTTGGCTAGTGTTTCTAATAAATTATAACTTTCCTTCATGGTTAGCAACTAAACCATTTTTCTTAATGTTATAATTGATTATACCAGGAAAGAAAAGTGTGACTTCAGATACAATAGATGCTTATATAGATCCATTATATGATTAGATAATGGAGTTGTGGAAAGGAATTGAATCAATTCAATCTTTAAGGGATGGTCATTCAATCAAATTCACTTTAAGACCTTCCTTATTGTTTACGATTCATGATCTTCCTTCATATGGCACATTGTCTGGTCTCTCTGTTCATGGATACCATGGATGTCCTACTTGCAAGTTTAAGGATTTTGTGAGGCACTCAAAAAGTTTGTGCAAGTGTATTTATTGTGGACATCGTGCTTACCTTAAAATGGATCATCCATATCGTCGACAAAAAACACGTTTCAATGGTCAAGAAGAGAATTGTAAAGCACCATTACTAATAATAGGGCATCTTGTTCCTTCAATTAGTCATATCATCTCATTTCATCTTAAATATCTTGAAAAATAAAAAAAGGAAAAGAAGCTACAAAATCCAAACAAATCAAAAATCAGAAAACAAAAAAAAAATTATTAGAAAAGAGAAAAATACAAAAAAAATCAAAAAGAATGAAAAGGTGCAATAAAAACATATAGCAAAAACCTAGAAACATGCACTATTTGTGATTCAAAACAAGCTCTCCCATCTATTTGGACACATGTCATGGTCGTTGCTTTCACCATCATCATTTTTTTGCATCCATTATCATATCATATCACATGGTCATGTCTCACTCTGGCCTGGGGGCAACATTTGAAAATCATTAGGGGCAACATAAATCTTGAGATTTGAAAAATGGACAAAAACAACAAAAAGAATGATCGAAACACAACCCAACATGAAAAATCAATCACCATCAGAAAACACATTGGACATCCATATCATAACAGAAAATCCAAAAACAAGTTAAAAATTCAATCTCAAAAAGCCAAAAAAATGAGTCTGTGTTAGTCGAACTATGTGGTCTTTGTGTGTATAACGTAGGCAAGGCTAATATTTGATCAGCCCCTGAGGCCCCTAGGATAGGTCTTTAGGTTAGTTTGATCCAAAATCTCAAAAACACAAAAACATCATAAAATTAGGATGGATGATCTAATTTGAATAAATGATTGAAAACTATAAGCAAATGTAAGATATGTTGAACTTTTGATCATTGTTATTATTTCTTTGGAGCAACTCAATGATGTATTGAACTAGAGAAGCTAGGAAGAAGAAATGGTATTTTTATTTGTCTGTTGTCTGTGAATAAATCATAATTAGTGTGTGAATCATCATGGGAAATGCTCTACAAAGTATCATGGATGACATTCCAATTCGCATAGGAAAGCGGTTTATTCTTGTTTGTTTTATGCAAGAAATGATCAGGTCATCTTGGTTTAGTTATATCTCGATGCCTATGTTCGCTTGCAATATCAAAAAACATGAAAGTAGTACTCAGGTCATCATCGGTTTACATTATACCATTGATGCTTGTACTCACTTTCAACATTTTAAAGCTCAATGATGATACAAAAGCACAAAAGTATTGTTACAATGCCTATGTTTACATATAGATTTGCATAATAAAAGTAGACTGCATCAATCATAGTGTCATATCTATAGAGTATTTGCTACAAATATTGGTGAATCATTCCATAACTAATTATCTTTTTTCATAATAGACTGAGTATACTTGACAATTACCAAAAACAACATCATAATCATATAGTTACATCATCATAATCATTTACATATATTTAAAAAATTTGCATCATCATTTCAACATATATATATCTATATCATTCAATTATCCTTAAAATGCACCATCATCATAACTCATTACATTCATCCATTTATTATATCACATATTCACATATAATCCATCCATTTGATAGTAAATTCCATCAATTTAGTACATCATGTATCATTCCACATTTTCATCCACATATTTACATTCACATCACATATAGTATATCATCTAAACACATCAATCCATAATCATAAATCCATATACATCATGTATCCATATAAGATACATCCATACATTACCATTAGTTGCATCAAAGGTAGAACAACATCGTATCAAAACATACCATCATAACAATAAAACCATCACATAGCATATAGGACATCAAAAGAAAATCCATCCATCAAAAAATAATATAAAACACATAATGAACCGTATAATCTACTGCATCTCATATATATCAAAATCACAATGTCAAGTATACAATGATGTCTAAAATGAATAGAGATAAAACATCAATAATGGTTGTACATCAGAAAAATCAAAGTACATCACAGACACAATCATGTGCTGCTAGCTCCAGATGGTGTAGGCATAGCAGGATCAGGACCCCTACCACTAGAAGAACCGAGATCCCTAGGATCTCTAGGTAACAACTGAGTAACACCTGCACTAATAGTCCTAGATCGTGACTTGCCAGAATGAGACCTCACATAGCTCACTCTCTACTCAAAAGGCACTACGTCATAATACCTCGCTCTATAAAACTCAATCTCCTTACCAATACGAGCAACCTCACACATATAATCTGCCAAGGAGGTACCATCTGCTAGTCTCTGTAATCTATCAGTTGAAGCTTGAGCACCCTCTACTGCAAACCTAGCCACATCTCTCTCGGTTGTCAATGAAGTAACCTGAGCCTAAGCTGTCTCGGTTGTCTGTCTCGTCGCACCTCTCTCGGTTGTCAAGGAAGTAACTTGAGCCTGAGTTGTCTCGATTTTCTATCTCACCACATCTCTCTTAGTTGTCAATGTTGCAATCTGTGACTGGGCTGTGACTAATTGAGCCTGCACAGCTAAAAGAGTCTCTGTATGCAACTCAGCCTGTACCTGCATTTGAGCTTGTGTCTACTCTAATAAACCCTGAGTTTGAAGAAGTTGCTCCTGAACAGTCTCTAACTGCACTTGAAGATCTACTATCCTCAGCTACACTGAAACATCTCCCACAGCCTACCTCTTACGAGGCATGGTATCACCAGGAAAATCTAAGGCAGGGCTCGACCCAACTGCAACCTCTCCACTATCAAATCTCTCATCTCTGCTGCTCTCATCTCGACTGCTCTCATCTCCGCTGCTCTCATCTCCGCTGCTCTCACCACCAACATCCTCCTCGCCAACAACATCCTCCTCCACACCAACATCCTCCTCTCCCCCAACATCAACCTCAGGCTCAACCTCTGCCTCACCAACCACATCAACATCCTCTCTCCTCCATCTATGACCACGAGTGACATGAACATCCTCCTCTGCATGTAATGGGACAAGCTCTTTTGGAATAGTAAGGCATGGAAATGGATGCAAAACACAATAATCAGCATAATCTATTGTAAGAGGAGCCTCGACAATATTTGGCCGAATGTCCCACACAAAGGGATGTAAAGCCTGAAACTCCTGAACTGCTGCAACATATGAAAAACAAGGCCCCCGATCTGATGTATTCGACTACCGATGTGCATAGTGAGAAACACCCTGGGGCATACCCTGGGCCATCACATACTGTCTGTAGACACGTCTGATCAAGAATCTCTCTAAAACCTGACGAGCATGACCAATCAGGATCATTGACTGATAAAGAAATGGTAGCTAAACATCATCATCATCCCAATGATCACAATCTAGGTAGGGATGCCATGTCATAGACTCTATATCATCAATAACTCTCCTCCAATACTCTAACTTACCTAGTTTAGAATGGGTAAACCTGCCAGTACATCAGAATACATAAGGTATCTTAGGTGGCCTCTGTCCAACTGGAACTGGACATGTGACAGCTATGTGCTCCCACATCCATACTTGAAGCAAAGTAGCACTAGTTGATAAACTCTAACCACTGAGATACACAACTGAATGTAAATCATGATATAAATGGGCAAGTAAACACATTCCCCAAGCAAATCGGGTGCCATGAACAACCATGCTCTCCAAAACTTGGGCCCAACCAACTGAGAATCCCTTAGACCTATGATCAGGACTAAGGAATCTGCCAATGAAACCAACAAGTACTGTCAGAAAAGTGGCGTATGCATCAACCATATCACGCCATGGAATCCACTCTCTTGCAATATGATCATCCTGAAACACTCTACAGAGAGCATCATTGCCACCCTGCTCTCTTGAATCATATATAGCAACATCTCCAACAATTGAAAGCTGCAGGATCCGCTAGACATCCTTCGGGGTGACTGTCATCTCGCTAGTAGGAAGGTGAAAGGTGTTGTGCTTGCTATGCCACCTCTTGGCTAAAGCTGTCAACAAACCCCGATTAATCCTAATATGGGGCATGTAAAGAAGAGGAGACAATCTGGAACGTGTAATGATAGCCGTCTCAGGTTGTGCCAACCTAGGAATGAGATCAAATGTCCAAGGGAAACGCTCTCGAATCTGGAGGTTCCCCAATTGCTCCTATTATCACAACGAAAATCAAAGTCAATAAATTCATGTCAATCACCAAAACAACATCAAGATACCATATCAAATCAAGTCAGCTCTTGGTGAGAATTCTAATTAAATCTCATGAGCACACATCAAATCAACCTCACCTATCATGAGGTCATCATCAATATATCAAATCAAACTCACCTATCATGAGGTCATCATCAAGACATCAAATCAACCTCGCTTATCATGAGGTACGACAATTCTAATTATTTCTCACCTATCATGAGGATAATTATCATAAAAGAAAACATTAGACCTCACCTATCATGAGATCGACAAATCATGTATTTGATTGGACAAATCAGTCATATCAAACCAATAGCTGATATAATCAGAAATCAAGAAAATCAATAACAAATTACCGAAAATCACAGACACTTTGATACAAATGCGCTTAAAGGACATTAAAAGCACTAAAACAAAGACATGCGCCATTTCATCAGATAAAAGCGCTATTACATCTAAACAAAGTGCCATTTTATCAAAAGCGCCATTTTATTTGGTCAACACGCTAATGTTTTCCATAAAAGCACTAAAACTTGAAAAGCTCTAAAATAGAGAGTAAAAGCGCTACAAAATCCAATTAAAGTGATAAAAGCCTTGACGCGCTAATACAATTTACAAAAGTGCTATAATGACTAACATAAGCGTTAAACTTTGAAAAGTGCTACCCTACCCTATAGACGCGCTAAAATAGACTTTTGAAGTGCTAAAAGACTAAAAGCACTACAAAGGACTAGAAAAGTGCTACAACGGACTAGAAACACGCTACAACGGAAAATAAAAGAGCTAAAATAGGTTTTTTTTGAAAAATCCAAAAATACACTAAAAAAAAATGCACGAAAACTAAGGAAAAATTATGGACATATCGGAGGTCCAAACGCGGCCAGCCGCTGATGTCGTCAAACATGCTGAAAACGGTGAGTGTGATAGGGAATCAGAATCTTGCTCCACGTAGCACAAAAATCTCTCTCTCAAAACTTTCAAAGGTCACAATCTACAAATGATTTTGAAAAAGACCCTTTCAACCTTTTATAGGTTATTTAAAAAGGGATTTTTATGAGATTAATTTAATTTTTTAAAGGGGAGATTAATTGAAACTCATCCAGGACTACTTTCTACATCAATTATCGGGAGATAAATTCTTTCATCATCGTATCTTCACCAAATCTACATCAAATCATTAGAAAATCATAAAAATAAATAAATAAAAAATTCCAAAAAAATCATAAATTCATTAATTTATCTCCCGAGGGCATATGTCCATCAAATCTTTGAACACATGTCGAGGGCATTCTAAAAAATTTCTCATCACAGACACATGTAAGGGCGTTAGAAATTTCTGAAACCATTCTTACTAGCGTGGCACAAAATTTTCTTTGAAGCGATAAGTAAACACATCACTTCAAGGGAAAATGTAGACACCTAAAAATGATAGTGCGGAGAATCTAATTAATTAAATACAACTTGTGATTAATTAATCCTAAGTCATCTACTTAGTAAATATTAAATATTTATTTATATTAGAAGGATTCACTATTAATTCTTCTATTTTTATGATATTATTTCCCTCTTAATAAATAAAGAAAATTAAATACTTTATTTTATTTAATTATTATCATTATTATTTCTTCTATACTTTATCCATTAATTCTATCCTAAATTAAAAATACAACTTCAATAGTTGGTATTTATTTAATTATCTCATCACATTTCTTCTTAATTAAATAAAGATATCCTAAAATCTTTAATTTAATTATCATATTTCTTCTATTTAATTTAATAAACAAACTTCTATAGTTTATTTTATTAAATTATTTATTCCTCTTTTTCTGAATTTAAATAAATAAAAAATATTTAAATAAATGCATAAATCAAATCCCTCTATTCACTCACCAATAAAATTAGATTTTTCAAATCTAATTAATTTGTATAGATCATTCAGGAAGAAGCCTGGGGACAAATCGCTTGGAAATCCTCCTCAATCTTCTCAAATATTTCCTCTCATCTTGCCTGGTGTTTTCATGGGGAGGAACAATCCTCCATGATCAGCTTCACCTTCTCATCTCGTACCATTCAAATCTCTAGATTTAATCTCAGCCTCTGTTGTGTTACCCCTATACAAATGTGTTGATGGGAATCTATATATACAGCCTTTTGAAGCATCAAAATGACCCGAGAATCATCATCCTTATGCAAACTTACTCTGCAGGAATTAGTACTCAAGCAACCAAGCAATCATTTAGCATTAGCATTTTTAGTATCATCATAGCAGTATGGCATCAATAGATTTCATATCACAGCAGCATAGTTTCTTTTTACTGTAGCTTTCATCCATCAAGCTTCATTTACAATCGCTTCATATCATCTAGAATTCATTAGAAATCATCATATCACATCATTTATCATCATTCCATTCTCTAGATAGCATTTTAAATAGTTACGGTGCTTACAAATCTGAGAGCTTTTGTAATTTGATAAATCTTTGGAGATAGGAGACAATGAGACATCTTTAGGCTTTTCAGTGTTTTAAATTAGTTTAAATTCATGTTAATCTTGATATAATGTTTCATTAAGAGATGTATTTAATTGTATTTAATTTAAATTTTTCACACTTACAACTATCATGTCATAATCAAGAATATTTTACCTATTGTGGTAAATATATCAAGTTTAGCAAAGGGGCTAAGATTGGAAATTATAAGGTTGGGCCTAATATTAAAGAGAATGAGTTTACATGTATTATATCCTTCAAACTTTGATAGTTTGAGGGAGGAGGTTGTTGAAGTCCTTTGTGTATTGGAATGAGAATTTCCACTAGCAATCTTTAACATTTCTATACATCTTTTGATACATCTAGAATATGAACTAGAGAATTGTGGCCTAGTAAGAACGATATGGATGTATCATATAGAACGATATATGAAGGTTTTGAAAAAAAAATGGTCCGTACTAGGGAAAAACCATAAGGCAACATGTCTGAGGGATATTCAATGCAAGAGGCCATGGGATTTTGCATAGAATATATGAAGGATTTTAAAAATGTCAATCGACATGTATGGGATGATGACGAAGATGAGAGAGTTGCAAGTGAAGTATTAGAAGGAAACGGATGTCACTTCAAGCTATCATATCAAGAAAGAAGTGCAATACATGCCTTTATTCTTCAAAACACATCTTCATTCGATAAGTGGCACAGATAAAAAAATTTACACAATAATTTATTTACTCAATTGTATTTACACATTTATATTATTAATCTTACTATTTGTACGTCATTATTCTATGTAGAAAATATGAAGAAGAGAATCAAACTTGGATGCAACATTGACTTCAAAAGTGCAGATGTCATGATTTGATTAGAGGTGATTCTTTTCCAAAATTTGAAGAATGGATTGCTAATGCAATTAGTGATGCAAAAGAAGAAGGTCAAGATATAACAACAGAGGAAAGTGAGCTTTCATGACCTCCACATTTATGGGCTATTCATTTTAGTGGAATGTGGGCATATGGTAGTCATTTAAGATTGGAAGAAAAAGATAAAGGAAAAAAAAATTGTGATTGTGTTGTTAGTGTTGAATTTCTTCATGAAATTGAGAAGAAAATTTATGTTGGATTCATCCAAGAAATTATTCAAGTGGATTTTGGTGAAAATAGTCCTATATTATTAAAATGTAAGTGGATCTGACCATCCACAGTAAAATTTGATGAGTATGGATTTGTACATGCAAATACACGATAATTTTTATCAGAGATAGATGAGCCGTATGTTTCCCCTCTTCAAACTAACCAATCATTTCTAGTTGATGATGTAAGAAGCCCAGGTTGGTCATATGTCATTCAAATAGAGTCTCGTTTGAAATGAAAATTCATGGAAGTTGTTGATGTAATGCTTGATGGGAAATATGTTAATTTACAAGAAACATTCGAAGAAGTGCCAGATGAAGACAACTAGGGATTGTTTGAAGAAGAGATTTTGATTACCAATGAAGAAATTGGGAGAGAGAATGTATTGCATGTCACAAATGAGGATGAGGAAGAAAATCAATTAGATGCAAACACGAGTGATCAAGATTTTGATCTTGCTGGTAATGCAGATGATTATTGATGAGCCCCATTTTATGACCTTTTATGTAAGACTTTCATGTTGTTTTAAGACTATTTTATGTTTTAAGGACATGGACCTTCAAACTAATACCTATTTCAAAGCTTTAATATTGATAGTGTTATATATCCTTGTGGTCACGATCATGACTATGACTATTGCAACTCATTATTTCACATACATTTCTGCATCATTGTGTATACACCATCAAAGTCATTGCTTTTACATTACTGCCTTTTGCATTCACTTCCTTCTTGGCACTATTTATTGCTTTTATATATGTTCTTTATCACTGTCATTGTTCTAACATCCTTTATAAAAGCCATCATTGAAGCATTGTTAAACATTGTTTCTATGTTTTCTTTTACACTTGTTTACTAAAATAACATTATCTTCCCTACATATGGCATTATCTTTAGCCCTATTTTGTAATATTATTGTATACCATTGCCTTGTGAACTACTTTGGCATTGACTGCTCATTGCCATGAAAGTATTTCTCATTGTTGTCTTCATTTCTTGGATCTTTAACCCACTGTGGCACTCGTTTCCTCACTGATATGGTATTTTGTTCTCTATTCCTTCACTGTTTATAGCAGCAGTATACAATCTTTGATGATTGATCACTATTTTTTGTCAATGCTCAAGTCATCAATACAGTGATTCCCCATTGCAATAGAAGCATTTCCTCATTATATCCCCACTATTTTGGCATTACATGCTGCTCACATCCTTTGTTGTCTTCACATTCTTTTTAACAGTGATATCACTATTATCAACATTTGTGCTTCTGACTTTATGCACTAGAAATCACTATCTCATATGTATCTTTATATACTGTAAGGTCATTGCTTTTTTTTGCTTTGATTAAATGTTCTTCACTATTTTGTATATATCTTGAAGTTCACTACTGTTTGACTACTTAGTCCTCAAATCATGGCGTTCCTTGCTTGTAACTCACTGTCCACTCCAACATATTTGTTCTTTTTCATGAAATCTACCCCTTCATGAATGTATGTGGATGTTATGAACAAATTATTACGTAACAAAACAACAGAAGTAAGAATCACCAAATACCATAGACATTTCTTAGTGATGGTGCTATCACCTAAGCAAAGCATTGGTTTAGTTGTACAAAATGGTTGTCATGCTACAAGTTCATGTCTAGTTAAAATTTGGTAATACAGATTTTTGTATTGAACTATGAATGAAAACATTATTGCTAAAGATTTGATGGATTGATTCAAATACATTGCTAAGTTTTTTATGCAACTAGAATTTCTGCAGGGCACCAATATTATTTCATATCCATTGATTGAAATACCCACAACATCTAATGACTATTGTTGTTTGCAATGCTTTAAACTTTGTACGTGTTTTAATGACTATTCATTAAAATCGAGACCTCATAAACTTGTATTTATGCAATTTTTGTTACGGTTAGTTATCTCTGTATCAAGTTGCTAATTTATACATTATTGTTTTTTTGGACATTAGGAAATGAGGAAAAAGAATTTAAGGCATAAATTAGATGATAGTGATCACAATGCTGAAATTCCAGTGATAGATTATGAGTGCTTTCATGAAGAATGTGTGGCCAAGAACAATGAATATTTATCGCGTCTTGGTTTGACAAATAGGCAAGTTGTAAATCGACTAATTAGTATATTATTTGTTTAATATTGTTTAATGAAATTTTATAGGAAAGAGATTTATGTATATAAGAAATGATATAATTTTTTTTTTGTTTTACAGGCAAGAAAAAGAGTGCAGAGAAAATGCAGAGAAAAAAAAGAAAGAAAGTAAAGATACAATGCTGCCAACTCATAGAAGCTAACACTTTTGTGATTCAAAAAATGTAGTTGGTGAAAACAATAGTTGTGATGAAGTGAAATATGCTGACACCAGTACTGATCTACCTACTCATGCCACACTTGATGTGGCCAAGGAGCATGAAGTTTTGGTTAATGAAAGTCATG
>VDFB02163407.1:0-17333 GCA_007258455.2 Sequoia sempervirens
TTTGATATATTTTAGGTGGATGAAAAATAAGTCCAATTAAGGCATAAAGAATCCTAATTTTAGCAAGGAGGGCCCAAACAAGTGTGAAAATGTAAAGGGATACATTTTTCTACACTACAAACTCTAATGAAGTGATTTAGAGGAAAATAATTAGCCCACACCATTACAAAATTTGATCTAGAAATATCCTGAGCTACCAATATATGCTTGAAGCTACTTCAAATTATTGATGGTATGACAATTTGTGATATTATATATGGCATGAAAAATTCCCACCCTACCTAAATTCTATCTAATGTAAAGCCTTGCATGTAAAGAGAAAGAATTTTATGATTAAGGTTGATGTTTTATTAAAAGAAGACATGATAGGATTTATCTCAAATTCTTGAAGAAAGAAGTTGATAGGCTCCTAAAAGAGTTCAATAAAAAAATTGGCACTAGATATCGATTAGGTTAAGCTATAACTCACTAAATATTGAGAGTAGGATATTACTAGCCTACTATCTTTAGGTATTCCCATGCATATGTGAGATCATTTCATGTATACCAAAACTCTACAACAAGAGAAAGAAACAATATATAATTACAAATCCATCCTATTATGGGTCCACCCATTTGCATAATGGGGCTTTGATTTCAATTGTATCGATCAACTCACCTTTCTTGGCTAGACATGGGTACACTCTATGGCCACATACTACTATGTTAAGTGGACTAAAGCCCTTTCATGCAAAATTTTGCATATGAGGTAATGATTAAATTATTTAAAGAAAAATGCATGGCCATGTTTGTAAATATATTTTCCTTGGTATGTGATAATTACCATGCTTTCTCTTTATTAAAAAAATTCTAAATTGGGTTTTGATCATGAAATTTAAGTTCTATTTTTTCCTTATAAATATTATGCAAAAGGTAATAGAGTGGCTAAATAAACTAATGAAAAAATACTAAAAACAATCAAAATACTATTAAAAAAAACATAGATTGTAGAATGTGCAATTGAAACATGATATTTAATGCATGGATAGGACAAGAATTAAACATGTTTTTGGTACTTCACCCTATGAACTAGTTTATGTATTGGATCATATCTTTCAAAGAACTTGAAGATCCTCACTCTCCAATTCATTCATGAAAATGCTAAATTTTATGAAAGGATAGAATGCATATTGTTGTGAATAGTACAACTAGAAGAGAAAAGAGATGCTACCATTGATAAGTTTAGAAAGAACCAAGGTAAATTCAAACACTAGTTTGAAAAAGATCCAAAGTGAAAGAATTATACATCTCTAACATGGTCCTATATTGGGATAATACCCATAAGAGAAAGAGAAAACACAAAACATTTAATGGTTTATGGTTAGGCCCCATCCAAATTACTAACACCCTTAGGGATAACATTCACAAGCTACAAACTATGACAAGTTAAGATGTTCCTCTACCCACTGACGAGTAGTTCCTAAAGAATTACTTCTATGCCTAGGTAGTCCTTGAATTTTCCCTATATATAATTAGTTTAGGTGCATTTTTTTTTTGCTATTGACTTTGTTTATTGGATTTCTATTCTATTTTGCGTCTTGTTTCCCTTTTTTCTATTTTTCTTGGTCTTTGGGTTCCCATTTTTGTCAATTTATTTGAATAAGGTGCTTGTTATAACTACCAATAGTATTATTTTTCTAAGTAATTTTCTATAATATTCCTTTGATAAAGGATGGTTCAAACTCAAATTTTAGTTCCAAATACTAATGGATTCCACATTTTTACTATTGTGAATGAATATTGTTATGTTTTGTACATCTTAAAACATGATATGAAACCATATATCTTATATGTACCTTAATTTTTATTTAGTTGTTAGGCTTGGTTGTTGTAGCTAAGTATTTAGTGAAAAATATAAATTTTTACTTTTTCTACTAATTTGATCCCTAACCTAGCAACAAGATTCATTTATTGAAAATGGAGAAAAGGTTGTCAAATATGCTTGACTGACATGTATTAAAAAATAAAAAGGGAAAAAGGGAAAGAAAATCGTAAGAAATCAACAAGATGGAGTATTTAGATAACTCTACTAAGGTTGTGGATGCTCAATTGGAAGTAGAGGTACGCTTAGGGTGGAATCATAGTGACAAACTCATAAGGGCTATGGATATTTAACTAGTAGTAAGGAATTGTCTAGTTGGTTTTCAAAGGCTAGATCAATCTATGTATCTCATCTCTTGGTTTGTAGTGACAAGTTTCAACATACTTAAATAAAGGTAATGAATTGACTTGCACACAATTTTCTCTTCTCAAATATCTATATCTATATCTATATCTATGTGTAAAAGGTTGTGTTGGTATTAATCTTATTTTATGGTTGCACCTTCATGTATTTGGTTTGGTATATGAAATAAAAAATTCTAAATATTTTATTCTATCATTGAAACTCCCAAGAGATTTTCCCTAATAGAGTTCCCATTTGTTGTCCCTTCCATATATGCCCTATTTTTCTTTTGGAAAAATGTGAACACCTTTCCTTTTTATTTTATTTTAATCATGTTCCCTAGTTTTTCTTGTTCCTTTTCTTGGCCATGAAGAAATATTCTTTAATATTAAGTTATTATTGAATTCCATGAGTTTTAAATTTTGGTCATTCATATTGAGCTATTGAGTAGCTTTCATTTTCACTGTACGGTGTGTTTGTTATCTTGTTTCTTGCCATAGTCATGACTCTTAAAACAAATACAAAGGGGACGTTAAAAGAAAAGAAAAAAGATTAGGTTACCAAATCCACATGTTAGGAAAGTAGGTTTGAAAATTTTTAGTGAGTAATTATTTGCTTTTATCTCATCCATTTTAGTAAATAATCATTGAGCAATGTATAATTATTGTAAAGAAATATGAGTATCAATCAAGTATTTGAAATAGAAAATATGGTTTCTTTAAGGTTAACTTAGTTATTTTTTTATAAATAGGTAAAATTAGTTTAGATTAATAAATGATAAATGATAATTAATTTAATTTAGATAAGTATATTTTAATTCAAAGAAGTAATGTAGAGGATAAAGGTATTTAGATCATGAAGATGTGGAATATTTTGTTTTTCATCTTAAAAATATAAGTTTTCAATGCAATCTAGTGTTGATTCTCATTGTTTGGGTCAAATTGATGACTATAGACATGTCATCTTCCTCCAAATTTGTATATACTCAGTGTGTGACTCTACTCTATTATTTTTGTCACAAGTCTCTACGTGTTCTATTCTTCCTAGTAATTTGAGGGCTAACAATATTTAGAAATACATGGTAAGAGTGTTTATTTTTTCACAAGGAGACATGTTCTTCTAGGTCGACCCTTATAAATGTGTACAAAGATTCAAAAGATAATAGGCAAGGACCCTAAGATAATATGTGTAGACTTGTTACTCTTTTAGTGCACCAAATCCAAACATTTATGATTAATTACTATTCAATGCTCTAAAATGAGAGAGGATGCTTTGATGTGTGAGGAGAGTAAAAGAATACAATTCAATGCCTTCAAATATCAACATGTAAAATCAAATTATACAAAAAAAAGTGTTTAGTTAGCTCATGGAATTTTTTTCTTAGATTGTAGGAATTGGAATTGGGTAGCTAATCCCCTATAAAGTGTAGTGTGTCTGGTAAAAAAATCTCACGTGATCGGTGATGCCAATGTGACAGGCCCTCTAGTACCATAGGGACAGTGGGGAGACTAGACATTGTGACCTCTTGCCTGCAATAGGATGCTTTAGCCAATTGAGCTAGGCCCATTGCCCTAGCTCATGGAAAAAAGTTCAAGGGGCTAGTTGGATGGAATTATTTTTAAAAAATTCAAAGGAAAGGGTTAGGTCTACAACTATGGGGTCAAATATATGAACATGGAATACACCGTAAGGAATGAAATGGTTAGATCATAATGGCTTAAAAATAAATGTAAGTCGGTTTATTGATAGGTACATAATAAATAGCAAGTGTAAGTGATTGCATTAGAGTGTGTGCATACAAGAATAATGTATGTGCTAATTATGTATAAATATGTGTCTATAGGGATATGCTAAGGCTAGGGAAACACACCCATCTTTGCACAAGATTGCACCATTTGGTGATATGTACATGTATTAAAATATTTTCTTAAAACGGCCATAAAATTAAATGAGAAATGACATTGGTATTGCTAATTTTTCCATTACATTTTTTCCCCACTTGAGTTGCATATAAATCTAAATTATCATTCATCTCAAATTATGTAACATAAACAAACATCGATGATAAGTAAATAATCAAACATCAAAGTATATGAAAGAGGGTCCTATAAAGTTAGGACCTTGCAAGGATGTGATCATGTTGGTGTCTCCTTTAGTATGTTCTCTTCATATAGACCTAAAAAAAATAAGGAATATTGGACAATTCATATTTTTTGTCTCACAAGAGAAAATTAAGTACAAAATAAAAGCTTTGCCAACTATTTAGGAAATAGGAACAACAAGAAATGAGTAAAATTAGATATTTTATTTTGTTTAGAAAATGATAATGGTGTGAACTTGGTATGGTAGCTATGACAAGGTGCATGGAGCATAAGGCATGCCATATAATATTGATCCTTTTTTGTCATGATGGCATATGAGTCTCTGTAGCACTTGTCATTAATTGAAATGCAACATAAGAATGTAAGTGACAATGTATGCCCTCTTTAACTAGTTGCATTAATATGATGCAATGAATTGAATGTGAGTGAAAACTATACATAAAAGTAAATGTAATATATAAATAAGATGTGAGCATGTGATCATAATAATGAATACATTGTGTGATAAGTATTACTAATATTGAGAATTTTAAAGAATAATAGGAAAATATTGGTTGGAGGTATGATTTAGAAGGTAAAATTACCCTTAATATGGGAAATGAAAATGGCGATGTAGCCCTTAATGGCCAAAAATATCCATTTAGTTATATGATACAATCCTTCCTACAAAAGATTATTGCAATAACAAAAAGAAAATATATAAATATAAAACACAAGAATTATAGTGCATCTAAATGATAATTTCATCTTATAACGAATCACGTGCCTCTTTAGGGGGCGACTTCTTGAATTAATGCTCATTATAATATAATTCATGGATACCCAATCTACTATAAGTACCCTCTATTTATACTAATACTACCCCAACTAACTATTACCTTCCAAACATGTGGGATAAGCTAACTTAGGAAATGGAATCACAAATCATATGCATTTGATGCTTTAATTGATTCAACATTAAAAGAAAGTGAGTTAACTAAGAAGAAATAGTTAGCATTATGGGTCATAACATGCCCCCCACCTTAAAAATGTTTGTCCTCATAGCTGAAGATGAGGAAACTATTGTTACAGTTGGAAGATGTGTTCCCATGTCGCATCTTCTAGATGCATACCTTGCCATTGAATTAGGATTTGAGTGATGGTGTGGCTATGGAGGTGGTTTGAATGATGGTTAAGGATAGATTTAGGTGTCAAAAGGATATATCCCTCTATCTCAACCTTAGTTAAGGTAGATTAAGCATGAATGTGTTGTCTAAGAACCTCATTCAAATAATAAACATAAAAAATGAGGTAAGCTTTGAGGGAGGAAAATCCAACTTGTAGCTAACTAAACTAATGAGTAGCACAAAAATTTATAGGGCCCATAAAACATGGTTCTAGTTTCTAACAAGATCTGCCACGAGTGACAAAAGTGTATTATGGGTAGTGTTGATCAACTTGTTGCCTCATGCATTTTTGTACTATGTGCATAGTATTTTTAAGAGTGTGGAGGATTGAGTCATGTGTGCAGAAAGAAAAATCCATTACATGAACCTTTAAATTCTTGGTAATATGTGTCTAAAGAGAAAGTGAAAATTGACTATAAACTACTTCATATCGCATTAACTTGGTAGTGCTACGAAATTGGATTATAATAAATACAACAATCTTAAAACAAAAAAGTAGTAAATAAAATAAATAATATATATTACAGGTGAAACCTAAATTTGACAATTAATCCTCCCTGTCAACCATTTTTTTCCCAGCTACTACTCGAGGCAACACTAACGCGGGCGCGGATTTCGCACCGTCGATGGTAGCGATCGTTTCTGTAGCGGCACTGGCTTTAATGAAGACTCTCAACTGAGAGAAACGTACAAATGGTTTACCGCTTTTTCCTGTCATTTGGGGATGCATTTGGCCTAGTTATTATCAAGGAACTGTTGTTTTGTCACTGAGTTATTGATAGGTTTCCTTTTCACTGTAAGTTGTAAAGTAGGTTTGAAACTTTTTATTGAGTAATTATTTGCTTTTACCTTATGCATATCACTAAATAATTATTGAGCAAGGTATAATTATTGTGAAGAAATATGAGGAAAAATCAATTATTTGAAATAGAAAATATGGTTTCTGCTAAATATACATAAATTAGTTTGGATTTATAAATGATAATGGTGATTGATAATTAAGTGTATTTTAATTTGAAGAAAGTAATGAGGAGGATAAAATATTTAGTTGGTGAAGATTTTTAAAGATTTTTAATTTTTATTTTTAAAATGTAGGCTCTTTATTAGATGAAAGCTTTAGATTCTTTGTTGATTCTCAATACAATATAGGAATGATTCTAATGGTTTGGGTCAAATTGACAATCGTAGACTTGTCTCATTCCTTCAAATTTATTTCTACATAGTGTTTATTATGCTCTTTTATTTGCCTTCTTAAGTCTTTGTTTATGTAGTGTATGACTCTACTCTATCATTTACCTTTTAAGTCTATGTTTGCTTCTCTCTTCCTAACAATTAGAGGGCCAACAATATTTAGAAATATCCCCTGTTTTATTTTTCTATGCAAGCAGACAAGTTCTTTCAGGTCAACCCTCATAAATACGTACAAAGAATCAAAAGATGACAAGCAAGGGCCTTAAAATGATATATGCATATTTGTAGCTCTTTTAGTGCACAAAGTCTAAATAATGTATGATTAATTACTCCTTAATGCTCTAAAATGAGAGGATACTTTGATGTGTTAGAATGATGAATGAATGCAATTAAATGCCTTTAAATATTAGCACATAACATCGAATTGTACAAAAAACATGTTTAGTTAGCTCATACAAAGAAAATGAAGGGGTTAATTGGACAAATCTATTTTTTTGAATTTTGGAAAGAAAAGGTCAAGTCTACAATTATGGCATTGACCTTATGAACATGAAAATGATCATTGGTAATGAAATGGTTTGACCCAAGTGGCTTATAGATAAAGGGAAGTAGGTGTATTGATAGGTGTAATAAATGGTAAGTATAGGTGAATGTATTAAAGTATGTGCATACAAGAATAAAATAGGTGCTAAATATGTGGGAATACATGTCCTAAAGGGATAGGCTTAAGCTAGGGAAATAAGCCCAAATTTATATGAGATTACACCATTTGTTGATTTGTACATCTATAAAGACATTTCCTCAAGATTAACACAAAACTAAATAGGAAATGACATAGCTATTGCTTATTTCACCATTGTGTTTTGAACCCAATTTGAAGTGCATGTAAATCCAAATGATCATATAGCTCAAAGTATGTAACATTCACAAACATGCATCTCAAGTAAATATTCAAACATTGAAACATATGAAAAGTGGTCCACAAATAGTGGACCTTGCAAGCATGTGATATGCAAGTGTCCTTTAATATACTCTCTCCATACAAATCTATAAAACAAAGAATATTGTACAATGAGCAGCTCTCATCTTACAAGTAAAAATTAGACTATGTGCATCACTCCAATTCTTATTATAAAAGTGGCATTTGATCTACTTAAGTACTTTATATGTACCACTCCAGTTCATATTATGCTAGATTTCTCCAAAATATTTATCACTAAAAGAGATGCTTTAGACGTTGAGCTAGGTTTTTTTCTCAAACAAGGGTGATGCCTTACCTTTACAAACAAGATCTTCACTTGAAAAAATCTTATGTGTTCCACCCATAAAAAAGGATGCTAACCATTCTTCATAGAATTACAAATAATATCCATACTTTGTTAAAAGATTACATAAATATGATCATACAACCATCAAATTTATGCGTGACTACCCTCCATAAAAAATAAGAGCTATACATAAGACAAAGAAGAGGAAAACTGCAAAAAAATGACAATAACAATGTAAACGGATAAGCAGATAAGCAGACACAGGCAAAAATGATCGCACAGAGAAAATCTTATAAATGGCAGCTTTTAAAAAAAAATGTTGTGTTTTTCTAAGATTTTATTTCTCTTACCAGATGCAGCTCCTACCCTTTCTTTCCAAGTCATAGATCCTGTCTCGACTCCCAGCACCTTCTCACTGCTTAAGATTTCTGCAATTTTCCTCTCTATCTACTTTGAGAATGCGCTATGCTTGCTTAACAAATTATTTATAATTTTTTTGGGATTTTTTTTGGTTTTTTTGTTTTTCCAGCTATTAAGGCAACCTTAATGCAGGCGCAGGCGGCACTGGTTTAATTGAAGACTCTCTGTTGAGAGAATTATTAAAATTGTTTACTGGTCTTGGTTGTGGTTTGAGGATGGATTTGGCTTGGTTATTATGGAGGAATTCTTTTTGTTGTCAATGAGTTAGTAGGTTTCATTTTCATTGTTATGTTTTCTTACCATAATCACACGATTCTTAAAGAAAAGACAAAATGTTAGGCTACCACATTATTAAAGTAGGTAAGGAATTTTAGTGAGTAATTATTTGCTTTTAATTTTTGTAGCAATCTTATCTTTGTATAATGTGTATATTAATGATGATTGTAATTTGTTGAGTCTATTTTTTATATAGGAACAATGCATGATGCCATTTGTTAGGCTATTCAATAAGTGATGTTTATAGGCTGATATATATTGATGAAAACAAAATAAAAATTCATTAATATCTATAATTGTTTCATCAAGTCATGATGGTTATCATTAAAGATGCTGAATTTTAACTATATGTGAGTGCTCTTACCAACAACATAAAGTTGCATTTTATGAAGTGATAAAATGGCTTGTGACTAGATAGTTTATAGATTTTTGGGTCAAGGATTGGATGGATAGTATTAAATGTAGAGATCCAAGGCTCAAATTGGTTAAGACCCTTGGGAGGATGATAGGAGGACAAGTGTCCTCACATGATTGTTGGAGCTGAAGGGTAGATAGATTGAGAGGAAATCAATTGTGTAGATTCCACCCTAGGAAGAGTGGATGGTTAGGATAAAAAAGGTACTTGTGAGTACCCTTGAGGGATGGGAAAGTCCTTTGTACACATGTGGGAATATGAAAAATTTGAGGAGTTTGACTTGTGCAAATGCGGGGTTAGTGAGTTGATTAATTTTAACTCTGTGATAAAAAATGGATAGAAAAAGAAAATGAAATAAATATGGACTTGGGGATATGAAACTTTGAAAGTAAATAAATTTGTATTTACTTAAAGTGGACATTAGAGGAAGGATTGTTAAGCGATATTAGGATAGAAATGGTATTGCATTAATAGTGATGAATAGTGATTTTATTAATTAAGGGATGAAAATTGAACAGTTAATTGGATAAATAGGGATTTATTTAGTTAATTATAGAGGAAGTGGTCAAGTAATTAGGTAATAGATAATGTGTTAATTTTAGGTGTCTTAGAAAATGGGATCTTATTAAAGGATTTGATGCCTTCAACATCTAGTTGATCCCAAGAAGTAAGAACCATTTTGTTGGTGCCTTGGATTTAATAACTAGTATCTTAGATACTGTTGTGTAGAAAAATGCATACCTTTGCATTTCACACTTAATTTGGACCTATTTTAGCACCCCTTGCATTAATTTCCCTTTAGGTCACTTATTATGGGCCTCTAAGACCCCTTTTTGTGCATCCTGAGGCATATTGACACCTTAAACTTGGTCAAAACCCATAAGCAACCATCAATCTTGGTAACCCACCTTTTGAATTGGAAAATCAAGCCTTGTGGGACCAAGACACTATTGGTGGCATCTTAGTCACACCTAGTGGGACCAAGATTCTATGGGTGGCATCTTAGTCCCGAAAGCTTTATTTTCAAGAATTAAGAGTAGGAAATGAACATATTTGAATTTATTTGACCTTTTGGCGACCTTTGGGATCTAATAATTGGGTTATTAGGTATGAATACCTATAAAAGAAAAATTTACACCCCATTTTCGTATAAGTTGATAGAATTTGACATAAGTGGAGCAAGTTGAAGGAAGTTTTAGAGCTTTGGAGTAGCCTTCTATTGTGTTTTTGTAGGTTTTTCAAGTTTATTTCCAAGCCAAGATATAACATTGCCAAGGATTAGTAATGGGTGCCTATTGTGGATCATGAGAAATTCTAGGTTGGAGATACAACAAGCCATTTATCCAAGCCTAAAGACTTGTTTCTTGATTGATTCCATCTTCCATTATTGCTCTATTTTCTGCCAAAGGAAGGTACATTTTGTGACTTGTTAGGGTGATTAGAGATCTCCTTTATAGGTCATTTACATTTGCATCTTAGGAATCTTATTCTAACACATTTGAATAGGGTTTCTTCATATTCTAGCTTGCATAATATTCTAGACACACTTAAGATTAGGGTACACACACATTTCCATTTTTAGATTTATGCTTTTTCACCAAGGTTTAATTAAAAAACAAGGGGTTTGACCAAGGAAAACTGCCATAAGAAATCAATCCAAATTCCTTTAATTTGCATGTCTCTTTGTAGGTTCAGATCTAAAGACTTGGTGAAGAATGAAGTGCAGATCTTGATCTCCAAGACCACACTCAGAAACTCTAGAAATTCAGAATGGGACTAATACACCATCTTGGGCATCTTAGTCCTCCTTGGCTTATTTTTTCAAAAAAAATTTGATATTCAAAGACTCTATATTTGCCCCAAAAAATAACAGTGGGAATAATACGCCATCCTAGGAATCTTAGTCCCCCACAAAACTTTTTGGTAGCATCTTTACATTTCCAGAATCCTCACAACATCTCTATACTTTCCAAGTACACATATACTATCTCCATGTTGCATAATTTCATAATTTTCCTCTCATTTAGCTTACATTTCTAGTTTCAGGCCATTTTTCATATCACACTATGTTTTCAAACATTTTCTTTTCCAAGCATTTGCTTGGTGGTGAACCCCTTAGAACTCAAAGAACCCCATCCTAGGACCTTCCTAATTATGAATTGACTCACATTGTGAGGTTATTAGTCAATCCAATTTGGATCCCTAGGACACTAGTGAATGCTTGTGTGGAAAAAGTGTGATATCTTTAGGTATCCATTTTTCTACACATCATTTTGGTGAACCCGATGCTTTTGAGCATTCATTTCATTTCTTATTTGGAGTCTACTAAATTCCTTAGATCTAGATTGCATTCATGCTTTCATTGCATCTTGCATTAGTGAAAGTACATCTAAGGTTTCTTGCATTTTATATTAACAAAATTACATTTAGGGTTTCCTATATTTGCATTAGTGAAAGTGCATATATGTTGCATCTTTACTTTATTGCATCATTTCATTTCATTCAAAAATTGAAAAGTACATTGTTGCTCATCCTAATTGGATTTAGAAACATTGTTATTACATTGAGAATTGAAAAATTGAATTCAATTGCCTATTATTAGTTATTTTTCTTTACATCCATTTGCACAATTTCCTATTTCCAAACATCAGGTCCCTAGGTAGACAACTTGGGAACACTATTTTCAATTTAGATCTTGCTATTTTTTCTGAAAAAAACTTTCACTGAGACTAAGATGCCCTTACTAGCATCTTAGTCCCTCTTAGGCTTTTTTGTTTAGAATCCTATTTGAATTCTACGATATTTATTCCAATTTCTAGAATCTCTAAATTTCATTAGGAGGAGCAAGACACCCTTCCTAGCATCTTAGTCCCTATACAGTTGGAGGTTACAGTTTGTGGGATTAAATAGTGCATTTTTGTGCTTCTGTTTGTTGTAGTTAGATTGTTGTTTCAATTTTCCACTTTACTGTTTTATGCATTTTCATAGTTTATGTTTACATTTCCTTAATAAAGATATCTTAGTAGAATTACATATTGTTCATTGTAGACTTCATTCATGGGTATGTGTAGGATCATCATGAAAAAATAGGCCCTTAAGTGGCGATGAAAATTCAGAGTTAGGCAACATGATGTAAAAAATTGAATAAGTTATCTATATTATTTCAAAAATATGTAGTAATAGAATCTATAGAAAATTAAATGTAGTTTCTAAACTACTAGGTTTATTTAAAAAATGACATAATCTCAAGTGTGCTTCCCATCAGGTTTGCATGCATGTTTCAATTTCAAGTCGAAGAAAATACCATGATAATGTTAATCTCTCTCTTAGATATCTAACCTTTTTTCAAATTTTGAGTATGTTGAGGTTTTCATCTTTAATTTATTTATCTTTCTTTTCCTCAAAAACCAATGTGTGGTATTTTTTACTATATTTTTTAACCACTTGAATCAAAATTTCAAATAAACTACATTTTTAGAAACTAAACTCCATTTTGTATATATTGAAAAAAGAAAAATTGATTTTTGATTAGTTTAAAAAAAAATAGGGTGGAGCATTCTCAATTTTGTATTTTTGTAGGATACATCCACTTTGAAAATTAGAAAAAAAAAATCATATATTTATTTTAAAAATTATCAAAAAAAACAACATAAGCTACATGTTAACTAATTTCTCACTAAAGTCATTTTTAAAAAAACAAAAAAAATATTTAACATTTTAGAGGAGCCACACTAGATGCTATATTATATTTTTTTGAAAAAACTAGGACCAATTTGTGTGCCCCCCCTTTTTGAACCCCTTAAGCTCCTACCATTTTCAAAAACAAGTAGTAGTTTAGAAATTATATTTGAAGCATTGCAACTTATTTTTGTTGCATCTTAAAATTTTGAGTGTAACTATCTTCAATTTCTCATCCAAGTTCAACCTTTCCTTATTTTAGAAACAAATTTGGCCACCTAAGACCCCTTTTTGGTCCCCCATCTTTCTATAGGTACCCATTTTCAAATTTTGAGTTTGTATACTTTATAGAACTGGAAATCTGATGTCTTTATTGAGTCCATTTAGGAGGATAAAACATAACTTATATTTTTGAATATAGGGCATGTTTAAATTCAAATTAGAAACAACTTGGAAATTTTCGGTATGACTAAATGGGAAAAATTTAATAGTACAATGTAGGAAAGATGAAATTTATTTAAGGTTGAAAAAGAGAATAATAGTTGATTCCTTTTAGCAATAAGGACCTTTGGACATATTAGGAACAATGATTAGGTTGTGTAATGGATTAGGAAAATGATTAGGTAGGTAATGAGGATTAATGATCCACTTGCACATTATGGAGGATGTGACACCTCCCTAATCAAGGATTAGGAATGCACACATCCTTAATCTAGGACTAAGAAAATTATTTAGGATTAGAAAAAGGTTATGGAGGATGTGACTTGAGGAGAATTAAATAAAAATATTATTTATTTATTTCTTTAGAGGAAAGGGATAAGGGATGGGAGTAAATAATTAGAGGTTATTATTTACTTGAGGCTAGGATTTAAAGATGATGGAAGAAATAAATGAAGATGAAGGGATAAGGGATAATAAATATTAATTAAAAAATAGGATGCTATTTAATTAATATAGAGGATATGACATATTGAATTGGAGGTGAATTGGCCAAACGAAAGTGGTCAATTTTTGGTGCCTACATCATCTCCTCAAACATTAACATCTCAAACTCTTTTTGCATATACTTTGTAAATATCTTACACATACCTTCATTTCCTCCAAAGATTATGTCATCAACATACACAACCAAAATAAAGATTTGATCTCCATCAACTTTGAAATAAAGATTGCTATTTACAGTACTCTTTTTGAATCCTTCATGCAACAAGTATCTATCTAATCTTGCATACCAAGCTTTGGGAGCTTGTTTGAGTCCATATAGTTCCCTTTTTAATCTGCAAACCATATCATCATCCTCTAACAATGAAAACCTTCAAGTTTTTCAATGTAAACCTCTTCTTATAACTCACCATTCAAGAAGGAAAACTTGACATCCATCTAATATACCTCAAAGTCTTCATGTGCTACAAAAGACAAAAGCATTTTAATGGATTCCATTCTTTCCACCGGAGAAAAATTCTCTTAAAAATCTATTCCTTCCACTTGTGAGTATCCCTTACACACAAGTCTAGGTTTGTTTCTAACAACCTTTCCATCCTCATTTAGTTTTTTCCTGAGAACCCATTTAGTTCCTACCACATTCTTGTTTTCTAGTCTTGGGACCAATCCCCAATTCTAATTCTTATCAATTTGTATCAACTCTTCTTCCATAGCTTTGACCCAATTCTCATCCTTGCATACCTCAGTTACAATTTTAGGTTCTAATTTTGAAAGTAAACAAAAATTTACATGTTCCTCTGTCATAGCAGCTTCTCCTTGTTAACACACCTTTTCTCCTTGTTAACACACCTTTTCTCTTAGCTCCAATGATTTGATCTCCAAAATGATTCTTCTGCACATACTTAGGAGTCTTAGGGATCCTTTTTGGAGCTTCTTCCTCTTCAACAACCATCTCTTTTTCTTTTTCTTCATCTTTTTCTTCTTCACTTTAAGGGGGGTCATCAGATTCATATCCTTCTATCAACACAAAACTTTGATGTGGTTCTTCATCCACTTTAACACTTACACTTTCAACAATATTCTTCAACCTTTTGTTATAGCATCTATATGACTTACTTTTAATAGAGTATCCAAATAAGATTCCTTCATCAATTCTTGCATCAAACTTTCCTACTTGTTTTCTTCATCTCTTCTTGTGTGTGTTGAATGTGTAGAGTGGGTTATTCTAATGTCAAAACAAACCTTAATGAGATGGTTTACATTCAAATTTTGAAGCAAGTAAAACTAATCTATTCGTAATACAATCAAACCTTTCAAATATGTATCATTGTCCTCTATTTCTAGGGATTTATTAAACTGTTTGGCCTTCAAATTTCTATGGCCACAAAGGTTGTTAAAATGACTACCTATAAAATGATATTTGATGCTTAGTATGCAAGCTAAGATGATTTCTATGTGCAAATTTGTGGTGAAAGGATTAGTGATATGCAAATGTGTGGTGGAATGATTAGTGGTATGCTTTTAAATGAAAGAAAATGATGGAAAGGATAATTGACGCAATGATAAATGAAGGATGATGTTGATGATAGATGGACAAGTGGAGATGAGTGAGATGATATGCAACTATAGTGAACTATCCATGATTATGCATATGCTCAAATGCAACAAAAAATAAAACTAGCCTAAAATGTAACTATGATGCAACAGAGATGATAAAATGTAACTATGAAGCAATTAATTAGTCTAAGATGAGAATGAAAAGTAACACGTGATAAGAAAGCTAAGTATAAGACTCCATGAAATCTCTAAGCTCCTACTAAAAACTTGCATGGTAACAATTGATACTAAAAGTGTGGATGGAAAATGGCATTGTAATACTATTCCAATTTGTATTTTAAAATACCATTATAACATTACTCAAAAGGTGGATGATAAATGAAAAGGATAAGGGGTGTATTTATAGAGTTTTGCAAGCATTTTGTGAGGTGGTACCTATCAACGGTTCAGATTTAAAGGAGACAAGATAGATGTGGAGATGAAAGGAATCAAGATTTTGTCCCCTTGACCAAGGACAACATGCCATGTGTGTGAAGAAAATATCTTGACCAATTGGAAGCATGCCTATCAATCCAAAACATTACCTTTAGAAGAATGATGTTGAAGTATTAATCAAATAGGTCGTATTTAATTAATAAATAAGGTCTTACTTTGTCCATATCATATTCATAGCATATTGATTGTATTGTTCACTTTCCTTTTAGTTCTCTTGATCCTTACTTTATTTATATGTAGTTGAAATATTAATCAAATAGGTTGTATTTAATTAATTGAATATGATGACCGTTTTCAAGTGTATACATTTTTCCCTTCTTTGAAGGGATGTGTTTACATGTTGCTTCAAAGAAAATTTTAATGTCGATGCTCAAAAAATATTTTGATGCCCTAGACCATGCCCCAGACTTTTGAATTTCAAGTAATTACAGATATATGCTCCCTCGGGAGATAAATCAATGAATTTTGGAGTTCTTGAAATTTTTTGATGATTTTTGATGGTTTGATGATGATATGATGTAGAGACGATTTATCTCCTGATAAAGAAATACTAATTCCACTAGTTGATTAAATGGTGTCATGCTTTGCCTCCTTGTGTTTAATGTCTTATGATCGTGTCCAGTCGATTGTTTGATTTGATGATGTTTGATGATGTTGATAGAAAAATTGACCTCGTAATAGGTGAGGATCAATGATAGGATGATGATGATTGACCTCATAATAGGTGAGGATCAATGATAGGATTGATGATTGACCTCATGATAGGAAAGGATCAATGATAGATTGATGATTGACCTCATGATAGGTGAGGATCAATGATAGATTGATGATTGATGGACCTCATGATATGAAAGGTGCATTGTTAGATTAATGATTGATGGACCTCATAATAGGTGATTTGGTCTCATTAAGGTTTGTGTTTGTAACATTGGTCTGACAACTATTTTCCTATTGGTTCAAGCTCAAAGTTTATTTTCCCCTAGTGAGTGCAAGATTTTTCCCCCAGTCCAGAGTGAGACATGAAGATGACAACCAAGACCTAACCTAGCAGCCTTGGGGGTTGATCAACATATTAGCCTTGCCTATGTTATACATGTAGAGACCACATAGTTCGAATGACAACAAGACGAAAATATGAACATAGCGAACACCTAGAAGACTGACCTAACATGTCTCGAGGGATAATCAAAGATCACCCTTTCCTACGTTCAAAGCTTATAGATGACGTAGTTTGAATAAAGACTATGTTTTTGACTTCTTGAATTTTTTACCTATTTTTGGATTTTGATATGTTTTGAATGTTTTTGGGATTTTTGATATGTTTTGAATTTTTTTGGGTTTTTTGATATGTTTTGAATGTTTTTTGGTTTCCAATTTTTTGACCTTGAGAATGTACACCCAAGATGTAAAACACAAAAGGATATGAAAATCACAACAAAACTTATCCTGGGAATTGGACATTCCAGCAGGCGACTAATATCTCTTCATGGTCATTCATTTACTTGTCAAACCAGGGAACGTATACTTTGAATGGAGCAGCACTATATGTGCACCAAGAACCAGTTTCAGTCACAACCTATGGAAAATAAATACTTGGAAAGAATTCTACCTATGCTACAG
>VDFB02163412.1:0-47585 GCA_007258455.2 Sequoia sempervirens
ACTCACCTTTTAAGTCTATGTTTTCGGCTTTCGCTGACATCTGAATGGAGAAGTAGAACCTCAAAACCGAACAAAATGTGTGAATAAATGACACTTTCAATTGTATTTATATCAATCCATGATTCCATATTTGGCGAATTTGCTGAATTTTAAATGGCATATTAAAAATTTGGTGAATCCTGTGTGCTTATACAATGATACGTTGTAATTATCAAGGCGAAATGTGTCCTCAAATGTAATTATTTTTTAATGTCATTGGCGAAATAGGTCCTCCTGAGCAACTATTTATAAATTTTAATTGGCGAAATGGTCTTCACAAGCAACTATTTGTAAATTTTAATTGGCGAAATGGGTCCTGATACAATGTTGTTTTAATAGTATTGGCAAATATGTAGGTGTTTTATTAAATGCTTTTGGGATTCCAAGTGAAAATATTAGTCAGTCTAATTGAAATGCGTAGTTTGACACTGGAAATTTTTTTTCTTAAATATGCCTCATAAAAAACTCATTAGCAAATGGACATGCATTGGTCCTATAGTTTGTAAAATTCAGGCGACTGGACACCCTGTTGGGTGTGAGAAATTCAAAATTTTTGACTTGGCCAATTCCTAGAATTCACCAATTGGCAAAGATCCACCACTAAAGTTTTCCCTAATGTAGAGTTATGTGAATAAGAATGTTTACTCGTAGAACCTAGTGTTAAGTTACGATAGATGTGAAATGTGATGCAGGTTGGGTGCAAGTTATTATGGTGAACACTAGGCAAGAGACAAGCGGTAGTGGGTCTGACAATGGACCAAATAAGAGGTTGGAATAGATTCTCGAGCTTCTAAATAGGAAAGAGGCTCTTATGGATCACATAGAACATGAGGTCTAAGTGGCATGCGAGGACCGAGTTTAGAGGAATACAAAAGTCAATCAGGGAGAAGGCAATCTAGGAGGAGGCCCTCGAGGTTGAATTGAGGAAGAAGTAGGAAAGGATCTCAAAAGAGTAGCACCACCTATGTTTGATGGTAAAGCCATCAAAGCAGGATTTGAGGCATGGATCATTGAGATTGAGAAATACTTTGGACTCTGTAACCTATCCAACTAGACTAAAGTGGCATGGGCTATGTATCAACTTTCGAGAGTTCAACAACTACTTGGTGGGATAATGAACAAACTGAAAGGAACCTTTAGCCTACTAAGATTACTTGGGAACTCTTCCTCTAATCTTTTAGGAAGAGATGGTTACCACAATTATTTTTCGACAAGAAGGTGACAAAATTCAAAACCTAACTCAAGGAAGCATGATTGTGACCCAATACTGGGAAAAGTTCACCAACCTACTGAAGTATGTGCCCTAGTATTACAGAGACAAACATTTTTGTATCTGAAATTTCATATTAGGACTTAGACCTCACATTGGAGCAGAAGTGGACATGCATGATCCTCTCACCATGAATGAAGTCTTCTTGAAGGCCACCAAATAGAAGTAGAAATTGTAGTAGTTATCCAATTACCATAATAATTCAAATCCTATGTCGTGGTTTGGGAACAAGAAGTTTCATAAAGGAGATAAGAATCAACAAATTCGTAATCTCAAGAGAAGTGAGTCATAGGAGAAAGGTTAAGGTGATATCAGTGGAAAGAGCAAGAAGGAAAATAATAAAAGAAAAGACAACCAAAAGAAGAAGGGCTTTAGAGAGGACAAGCTAGGAGGTCACAAAGGGCCTCATGACGAGTGCTATACTTGTAGAGGAAATTATTATGCCTTTAATTTTCTATAACGATCGAAGTTGCAAAGGGAAGTAAACTATTAGCAGTCTCAGCATCATCATATGCATGCTGCAATGGATAATAAGTAGGCAGAGTATTAGGATTCACCAATACATTTGACAGGTAAGCTCTATGGCTTAACTATCTATATTTTAATTGATATCAGAGCTACTGAATGTTTCATAGACCCTAGAGTAATATATAAGATACCTATTGGACCTGAATACATGGAAAATTCATGGAAAATCTAGTATGGAAACCGAGTAGAGCAGAGGTTAGGTACATGTCTCTTTTGCAATGAGTTAGAACATCCAACCTTCTAGACCCAAGTCAACCTATATGTGGCACCCTTAGGCTCATATGATGTAATTTTGGGAATAAATTGGTTAACCGAGCATAAGTCTATAGTGAACTATGAGGATAAGGTAGTTATTTGCCTAGATGATTATGGAAACTCAATCAAGATTTATTGGATGCAAGACACTTAGAACTTAGACAGATCTCTACTATGTAACTCAAAAAGGCTCGTTGGAAGGATGTGTTATTTATGTTGTGCATGTATCAGTAATCCTGACAACAAGGAACCATATTTAGATGACTACCCTATTCTCAAGGAGTTTCGAGATGTATTCCCTGATGAACTCACAGAGTTACCTCCAAAATAGGAATTTGAATTCTCTATTGACATTGTACTAGGAGTTGAGCCTCAATCCAAAGCACCATATCAGATGACTACCACTGAAATCTATGAGTTGAAGGCCTAGTTAATGGAATTGTTGAACAAAGGGATCATAAGACCCAGTGTGTCTCCTTGGGGAGCACCAGTTATCTTTGTAAAAAGGAAGGATGGAACATTGTGTTTGTGTATAGACTATTGGATGTTGAACAAGGCAACTATCAAGAATCAATACCCACTCCCAAGGATCGATGAGTTGTTTGACTAGATGAAGGAAGTGATAGTGTTCTCCAAAATCAATCTTAGGTCGGGATACCATCAATTGAGAATAAAGGAAGAATATATTCTGAAGACTGCATTTCAAACTTGGTATGGACATTATGAGTTCACTGTGGTACCTTTTGGTTTGACCAATGCACCTACAACCTTCATGAATCTCATGAATAGTGTGTTCAAAGACTGTTTGGATAAAAAAAAATTATTTTCATTGACAACATCCTAGTATACTCAAATTTTGTTTAAGAGCATGATAGGAACTTGAGGATAGTTTTACAACAACTATGAGAGAAGAAACTCTTTAGGAAGCTATCTGAATTCTCATTTTATCAAGATAGGGTGCACTATCTAGGTCATATTATTTCAACTGAAGGATTCTCTGTAGACCCTAAAAAGATCAAGGTGATCATGGAATGGTCAGTGCCTTAGAATGTCTTAGAAGTTCGTAGCTTCATGGGCCTTGCAGGATATTATAGAAATTTTATGCAAGGGTTCTCCCAAATTGCATCTCCAATTATGTCACTCCAAAGAAAGGGAACACAATTTGAATGGACTGAGAAATGTGAATAGGAACTCCATCTCCTGAAGGAGAGGCTCACAACAACACCAATACTAACCATCCCTGATCCTAATGGAAGAATCATTGTAATCACATATGCTTTAGGAGAAGGATTGGGAGCAGTACTAATGTATGATGGACAAGTGGTAGCGTATCAATCAAGGAAGCTTAAACAACACGAGGTAAATTGCACACCATATGATTTAGAGTTGGTTACAATAGTTCATGCCTTGTAGATGTGGAGGCATCATCTCTTAGGGAAGCCATTTGAGCTCAAGACAGACTACTTGGGATTGAGATACATTTTTACTCAACCAAACCTCAATGTGCGACATAGAAGGTGGTTGGGATTCCTTAGTGAGTATGACTTCGAAATTGAGTATATAAAGGGAAATGAGAATAGAGAGGTTGATGCTCTTAGTAGACAAAGAAATTTGGCAGCCATGATCTCGACAAGGTCTAATTTGAGACAATAGGTTATACAACATTTGCAAGGGGATGGGCACTACGAAAGAGTGAAGAGCACCCTAGTAGAGAATCCATCAGATCATTGGTTCGATGGTTATGAGATCGAACTAGATGGAATTTTGAGATATTAGAGAAGAATGTACATTCCAGACTCTAGAGAGCTAAGGAAATTGGTTCTAGAAGAGGTTCATAATGCATCTTATTCAGGACACCCCGGAGTATCCAAGATGGTCGCAGAATTGAAAATTCTATACTTATGGCCTAAAATCAAGAAGAGTGTAGTGGAGTATGTAGCCAGATGCTTAGAGTGTTAGCGATTCAAAGCTGAGCATGCACATCTAGTGGGGCTATTGTATCCTCACAACATACTTGAGTATAAATGGAAGGTGATCAATATGGACTTCGTATAGGGGTTACCTTTGAACAAGAATTAACATGATGTTATCTTGGTTGTGATCGATAAGTTGATCGAGGTGGCACACTTCATCCTAGGAAACCTTAAGGATGGATCATTGACCTTGGCCAAGAAATTTTTCCAAGAGATCTTCCATTTACATGGAGTGCCAGAGACTATCATTTTCGATAGAGACACCTAGATGACCTCAAGAGTTTGGATGACCTTGAATGTCACATTGGGAACCAAGTTAAACTTCAACTCGACTTATCATCCTCAGACTGATAGATAGATAGGGAGGGTGAATCAGGTAATCGAAAACCTCCTCTGAATGTACATGGGCCAACAATATAAGTGGGAAGAATACTTATTGTTGGTAGAGTTTGCTTACAATGACTCTTATCACACATCTCTAGGTATGTCACTGTTTGAAGCTCTTTATGGGAAGAAGTGTCGTACACCCATCAATTGGGATAGATTGGAAGACAAGATCATGTAGTAGGACCTAAAATACTTAAGGAGATGGAAGAACAAATGAGAGTTATTAAGGGCAGATTGAAGAAGGCGGTAAATTGATAGAAGAGTTATGCTAAAAAAAATAGAATTCTTAGATAGTTTGTGGCAGGGGATAAAGTTTTCTTAAGAGTCAGGCCCCATAAAAGTTCATTTCCTTTGGAAAGACTTCCAATTTAGCCCTAAGATATGTGGGTTTGTTTGATTCCTTCAAAGTGATCAACCTAGTTGCTTATAGACTTGCTCTACCACCTTCTTTGGCTTGACTTCATAATTTGTGTTTCATGTTTCTTTGCTTAAGCCATATAATCTTGATGTAGCTCATATACTCAATTGGAAATGCTTGTAGGTGCAGGACTCAGGAGTGGTACTAGTGGAGCCCATTATAATTCTGGATAGACACAACATTAAGTTGTAGAGCAAAGACATTGCTCAATTTAAGGTCCAATGGGACCAGTATTCAGAAGAAAATGCTACTTGGGAGGATTCAGAAGAAACATAACACTCCTTCCAACATTTTATTTCTTAGAAAAATACTTTTGATAATTTTGTTTGAAAATTTTGGATTGAATATTATAATGTTTTGTCTTGGAAACAATATGATATGATGTTGAAATAGACATATATGATTAAATTTTGATTCAATAGACATCGAGACAATGTCTCTTTGAAGAGGGGAAGGATGTCATAACCCAATTTTTATTGCATTTAAATTATAATATGATAAATTGAATTATTGAGGAAATTCAATATGTTGAATAAAAATTTTGATATTTTTGAAATGTTTGAAAGAAGTTGACTGTCTTTTGACCATGCGATCTTTTGAACTACCTTATACTTTATCATGATTGAACGTTACTGATGAACTATATAAGTACAAGTGTGTGGAAATGTAGGAAAATAGGTTGAAGGACAAGAACATGGTTGAGGTAGGATCATTTAGCCAGATTGAATGGTAAGCTTGATGGAATCTGGGTGCACACACCACAAAACAACATGATGTCTACATTTGAAATTTCATATAGGATATCATATTAATATGATTCAAAATAATTCAATGATTGAAAAATTAGGCTTGTGGAATGATATACATGTGATTTGCTATTGAATTGTCTATTTCAATCTTGTATTTTCAAAGATTTGAAAAGAAAATGATAGCATGATTTAACATATATGAATGTATTTAAATGTCATGCTTGAAGGATAATGAAATCACTTCATTTAAAAACTGTTATTCGAATAAAATAAAAGTTTATTCTATATATATGTGTGTGTGCACATATATATATATATATATATATATATATATATATATATATATATATATATATATATATATATATATATATATATATATATATATATATATATATATGTATGTATATATAAATACATATATATGTATACATATATATATATATATATGCATACATATATATAAATATATACATACATACATATTCCTTATAAAAAAATAATAATATGAAATTGAAAATTATCACAATCATATTGATTGAATTCAAATAATATCATAAGGAATATCTTGTAAAGTCACGGCCTGCATTTGAATTTAAGGAAAATATTTAAATTACAGTGTGGGGTGGCTAAAAATTAATGTCAATTATGGAATGAAACAACTCCCATAATGGGAAAATGAGGTTTCCATTTTGGAGAAGGAATCACTGGAAGAAAAATGAGCAATGGCATCAAAGAGAAGAGGAAGCAAGTGAATCAACACCTCTGGGAAGAGAAAGAAACATTGAGGAAAAGCCACAATTTGGGGTAGAAAACGATACTTGATGTTGTATATTCATGATTTTTAGTGCAAACTATTTGAAAGTTACATTTTTCCCTTCTATTCTATCAAATTCATTTGAGTTAATGACAAACATTAGATTCCCAAGTAATGCAAACTTATTTGTTTTAGTACCAGACTGTTTGGGGTTGAGGATCATTCCCTTAGAAAAATTATCGGTTGATCCTTTTGCATGCACCAATTTTGTGCATAATCCTCTATTGACATGATAACCGAGTCTTGTTAAACTCTATTTACTTTATTGTTATCTCCTCAAGTCAATATCGCTTGCATGTAAGTTTATTTAACCATTTTATAGTTAATTAGATTAATCCAATAGCTATTTACATTGTTTCATTTAAACGACATTTAAATCATTTATTGACTTTCTCTAAGGGATCAATTATATTTCTATATTATTATTCACTATTTAATGATCTTCCTGCCAGCTAGGCTGAGCGGGTAAGTCACGCCAAATGATGCAAAGGATTCAACAATTGTTCATAGAATGATGTATAAATTTTGCTTTTATTTTAAGCATGTCACCTCATTCACCAAGAACAATGGTCAAATGATTATTTCATTCAATTTTAATTTCATTTTGTGGGAATTGATCCTTAAGATTGATTTGCAGTAAACCATTTGTATATGGAATTAATCATCCATCTCAACAATTCCATTTTTTTATTTATAGTATTTCATTTTATGCTCACAGTATATCATTTGGATATTGATTTACAGTTTATACATACATGCGATGCTTGCATATGATGTTTATACCAATCTATTTTGTATGCATATATCATTCTTAGAATGATTACTATGAATGAGTTTTATCAACTAACCATCGAACATTGTAAGCTTATAAATGACATTTATTTAAGGTTTAGCTAATGATATTGTTTGTGATGAAATCAAAATAGTCATCTGACTGTCAGTCGTTCTTAGAATGATAGTAGCTTGAATTTATATCAATAACTATCACCAATAAAAACTTGGGTCTCTTCTAACTTGAAACAGTAATATGAATATTCCAACTTGCATGTTATTGGCAATGACAAGCTTGTTGATTGATCCTTTTATTGCACAAAAGAACACTAGTACTGTTCATATTTTTTACAACCAGAATGATAGAACATTGACTGTTTACATGATATACTAGATAACCTGAAACTGTTAGTGAGACATATTGACACAATAACTTGTAAACTTTTTCAAATAACATTTTTTTACAACAAACAACATTTGTTTTGATACAAATAACATTGTTTTGATACAAACAACATTGTTTTGATACAAAAAACACATCAGTATGTGAAAACTGTTTTATTCTTATTTCTTTGAAAAGGACGAATTTACATCTTGTATTACTATCAAAGAATATGACAATTTGTAGCATTATTTGAATGAAAACAATTTTTTATTTAATGGTTTTAATTTTAGAATGTATGCACAAATTTATAACTTAAGTTGGCACATATATGTGTATGTACATAAACCTTTGTGTACGTACATACACATACTTGTGACATACCTTCTTTTGTTACTTATTTAATTCATTTTGAAGAATACTAAATTTTGTTGAAAGTATCATGTGAAATGTGTATGAATTGAGTGGATAAAGCATTGAATAGATCATCATAAATAATTTTTTTGAAATCATTTAAGTAGAGGAATTAAGTAGACTAAATTACATTTCCGTCGATATTTGTGTAAAGATTATCCTCTTTATTTAGTAGAACAACAACACCTAAGTAGACTAGAGCACCTCAAAGTAGATACTGCTAGGGGGTAGATAGTTGCTAAGGAATAAACTATGTTGTTGAAAGCTACCTTCCGGGATAGGGGCCAAAATGGATTTCAAAGAGTATAGTTTTTTTGCTTTATCCAAAACCTATCTTTTGTTGTTGCAACTGAATTTTTATGCTTGGCCAAAAGTCACCCACATTACTATCATCAGTGATAAATAAATCACCCATAATATTTTCCCCATATTAATAGTACTAGTATATATATCTTCAACATAATCTATATAAAATATGTCGAGATTTATTTATTATTATTATTACTTTGACTTCAAAATTTAATTTAAAAAAACATTATGCACTAAAACAAAAATTACAGTAATTCTATTGATTATTGATTTTTATTTTATTGTCTTTTATATATATATAGTGATTTTATTTATTTTGTTTTTTTTAAATGTTTATTGCTTATTTATTTATTTATTTCTAAAATGAGTTTGCTTTTGTGATTGTGTTGACGTTCTTTTTCTAAAATGAGTTTGCTTTTGTGATAGTGTTGATGTTGTTTTTTTCTAAAATGAGTTTTCTTTTGTGCTTTTTTTTTGGTGACGGATTGTGTTGCCCATATTTATTGACTTCATTATATCATTCGATGGAAATAACTACTTGATTATTGTAACAACACTAAAAGTTAATGCTTTGATAATATTGAAATAATTCTAGCTCCAATGCTCATGAGATTTAATGTTATTAATTACAATATTAATAATTCTAATGGTAATTTTTAATTTAATAATATTGTTTTTATGATTTTGATTTCCAAATAATTATGTCAATATTAATTGCTATATTTACTCAATAATTACACATATAGTAACTTTTTTTATATAAAATTTTCTTTAAAACTATTGTGCAAATTGAAATGGTTGACTGCAAGGATTTCTACAAGTTCTAATTAAATTTATTTTGCATCCATTTTAAAAGACAACCTAGCTAGCTAGTCACAAGTGGAGAAAAAAAAATATTACAAAAGGAAATAACGATGGAACCCTAGAATGCAATCTATCTTTTGCCCTGGTAGTGCTTATTTGTGAAGGTATGAAGGCCACGACAAGACAACAACTGGTGAAGAATTCAAGGGCACAAAAAAATAGCATGTGAAGGGAAGACTATTGCAACTTTAAGCTCCAGAAGTATCAAATTCCACCGGCAGATGGCGTTCCCCTAAGCATTGTTTGTTTCATTTTTAAAAAAAATTGCTGCTTTCTTTTCAATCTTTGCGATTCTTTTAAGGGCGTGCAAACCTGTAGAAGCCAAAAATGTTAAAACCTAAATGTGCTCATTATTAGAATATTAGCTGCTGTTTTCATTTAAATTAGCATACTCTAAAACCCTCGTCGAAACCTTGTGTTCAGGCTGCAGCTCGCCAATGGAGGAGAAGGGATCTGGGCTATTGTTCTAACCCTGGGCGAGACATATTGCCAAGGCGAAGTTCGCCAGACCAGGGAGAAAAGGAAGGATATCACTTTTTTGAGGGTGCGACTGAGTGAGGGAGATCTACGCCCCTCCCACATCTTGTTTAGTTTTTTTTTTTAATGAGAAATTATCCTTTTTTTAAGGATTTCTCTTTATTTATTATTTATTTAATAACCTGACTCAATCTAGCCTAACTAAAGCAGGCACAGTTGGGGCGGTCATGAGAGGCATTTTCCATCTTTCCTGAGTTGTAAAGGAAATTTTTCTTTTCTTTTATTATTACTATTATTTGCACTTAGACTCATTTCCACTCTTTCCCGAACTAAGCAGTTGTGTAGGAGAATGCACCCAAAACAATATAGATCTATTTAACATAGCAATCCATTTAACATAGCAATCAATGTCTACTTTGTTATAGAGTATTTTAAATTTTATGCAACAATTCCAAAGAGAGGTTTTCAACTATATGTAAAATCTATATGCTACATTAATAGCTCATTTTATTATCAACGAGATTCAAGCCACTGGTATATTATTTCCTATTGCTTTTCCTACTAGATTAAGTTTGCATAAGAAGATTTTATTTTACTTTATTTTTGTATTGAAATAATGCAGGTTACAAGGAAGACAAGCCAGATAAAAATTGCTAAAAGAAGTAGAAAATTTACCAAAGGCTGATTGTAACAAATATACAACAACAAATATATATTTAGATTTTCTTTAAAACCCTTTTGCTAAAATTTTTCCCTAAAATTTTTCTTTTATTTCACATAAATAATTTTGCTGTAACAATCCATTTTACTCTTCCAGTATTGCAGTTCTATTTTTTTTTCATAGCTAACACATTAATCAATTTCTAGTTTTACTTAGAGTACTCAAAGAAAATTATTGTATCCACTATTTTAAAATTCCGAACATTGAAAACATATTTCCCATGGCTAGCACGTCTCATTTATTGTTTGCAGGTACATGCTTCTTTACAATACAATATTTGTTAAAAGGATAATAATTGAGGAGAACATTAATACATTCATCACAAACTTCATTGTAGCGCTTATTTTCTATAGTTCCTGAGACTCAAATTCAAGTACTCTAGCCTAGTTATATTGCAACTAGGCCCAATTTTTTTTCTGGGAGAATAACAGTGTGACAGGTGAGAAATGCCCTTTTTCTTCTCTATGACAGCACTACTTTAGCAAGCACTTTCCTGCACATAACACAAACACCATTTTCTGACCAGTGGGAGCTCACCTCCTAGCCATAGGGTTGAATACAACCCACCCCCAAGCTAGGGAAACCCACCCCCAAGCTAGGGAAACCCACCCCCAAGCTAGGGAAACCAAGGTGAATAGACTACACTAGAATCTTTTTTTTTTTCTTTTCCTCTTTTATCATGACATAACATGAGCTACAACAACATTGATACAAAATGACAATCACATAAAACAGATTACTCTACTCAAGAGCCACAACACAGTTTTACAACATAATACTACACACAAACTCAAGACTCACCTTCATGATCCCACATTAGGGGGAGAGGGGACATCTATAGGGGAGAGGAGCACAAAATTAAACATTTGCAGCCATCAAATTCCTTATCACATATCACAACAACCTCCATACTCCCATTTCCACCCTTCATTCCTCACCCATTCACTTTCACCCCTCAATTAAACATATTAGTAGCCAATTCCACACAACTCAAGCATATTACCAAATTACCAGGGTACTCATACCCGCATGTCAACTCCCCTCCCATGGACATCTCTCCCTCTCAAACCCCTCACAAAATGAACCACCATGAAGACATGAAGATCCCTTTAGCAAAACAGATAACCCCTATACTAGACAGTCACAAAGACACATTTTCCAGTACAAACATACATACATATTTCATAGAATTTACTCCATAAAGGGGCAGAAAACCAACCTGAGAAAACCTTCAAATTTGCAATGGAATTCACATAGAGCAACACCCTTCTGCTACTCCTTTCTTCTCCTCTCTTTTGACAGCCCACAACCAACATGGAAAGAAACAAAAACATAAGAATCCCCCCCATGCTATGGTAAAATTTTTAAAATAAAACTCTCTTAAGAACCTTAGTCACCCATGATCAGTTGTGTGAGTGACATGTGTTGCCTCCTTAGTTAACCACCCCATCCTCTTTGGTGACAAGGCTTTTGGATCACACCTACTCCTTGAATTTCGCCATTAGTAAAAAGTGTTTTCAAAAAGGGGTCTAAAGACTTTAAAATTGATTTTTAAACTCATAAATTTATCCCTAAGGCTTACCCTTATGACCTAAGGTGGTGCACGAGCACCTAGGAAACACTAGGCAGTTACACTAGGCAATGAGGAAATCTAGGATGAATTTTTGTTTTTGATGTGTTACCATGAAGATCATGTTGACCATTGAGTAGAGGAGATAGCTTAGGGATATGTTTCATCTCTAGGATAGAAATTGAGGAAGGGTGAATGAGTTTAAAAACTCATTTTACTTAGTTTAATAGAAATTGGCAAAAGCTGCAAAATGGTGCATTTTGCAACTTTGCCACAATGTAACTGACATGTCCGACCAAGGGGAGGCATAACTACTTTTGTTGACCTATATAGGGTGTGCCTCGACCTGAGAGCAGGGTTGGAAGCATTTTTGTATTTGCTTTGAAGTTTGTGAATTGAAGAAAACAGTGTGTTTGAGTGAATTTTCTGATTTTTGCTTTGAAGAGAGCTTTAATGGATTGAAATTGTTATTGTATTGTACGTAGGATGTAGTGTATTGATAGATTAAGCCCTGTGTGGTAGCAATTTAGATTTCTAGTTCAGTTTCAAGCATTATAGTAGGTAGTTGTTTTTTTGCATTTGCTGATTTGACAGTTTGTTGGTAGAAAATGGAGGTTTAGGTCACATTCCCACTGTACATAACGTACGGCCTCTTGGGAATTGTGACTTAACTCCATAATTGTAAATATGGTAGGGTTAGGAGTCATTAGAAGTCATGGTATCACTGTGGAAGTCTTCTCCTAGGCGAGCCAGGAAGTGTCCGGCTAGGAAAGACAAGGAGTGCAAAGAACTTTGATTTGCAGGGGTGATCATTTCCTATCAACTCACGGTGTGGAGAGGGTAACCAGATGCCTTGAAAAGGCTTAGCATGGAGGAGGAAGCTCCACCAATTCATTTGGTGAGAGAAACTCATGACAGCCTGTTGTGTGGTCAGGAAATGGTTTAAAAAAGGCCTAATTTGCTAATTGAGGGTTATGGTTGCGTACGGATAGCTGAGGGTTAAGACCTCTAAAATCTTTGAGGGATGGGCATAAGGATCGGGAACCCTAAGGGAAGATTCTGTGTTCTTTGGGAAACTTAGGAGAACAACCTTGTTTTCTCGGAGAAGAAGACCTAATTGGGGGCTCCTAGGCTAGTAGTCTTTTTAACCCTAATTGAGGGTTTGGTGGAAGCGATGACAAGATGGAGTTAGGAGGATCCTTCAGAGCCATAATGGGATGGAAAGATCATGTTAGAAACCTCTCCACACCCCTGCAAAGCTGAGTTCAAGGTTTGGAGTAGAATAGCCTTTAGGGTGGATTAAGGGCTAAGGAAGAGTTAGAGACATTGCACCAAGACTGACTTGGTAGGTTGAATTGTGATGGTAGTGGGGTTGGCAAAGAGAACCAGGGGAACCTAACCAAGAAGAAGGTCCTATAGGTTAAGGTGGTGACGCAAGACACCAAGGAGGTCTTGCAAGCAAGACCTAGAGCAGGAATCAGTGATTGATTCCTCCAACCTCCCTATCAAATTGGTATCAGAGCAAGCAAAAGATTTGGGTTTGACTATTGTATGTTTGAGATTGAGTCTAGTGGTTCTACCATCATGGTGACAAATTCAGAATTAGCCAAGATGGTCGAAGGACAGGAGGAAGACAATAGGCTATTGAGGGAAAGAATAGACCAACTTGAGCAAGCATTGAATGATGTGCAGTTCAAAGGAAGGGTACCAAAGAAAGAAGAGGTTGCAGAGGAAGACAAGATCCCTGAACCTGACCCTATTTTGAAAGAAGAGCCTTTCTTGAAAGCATTGAAGGCTTTGAGTAGAAAAGCACTTGAAGGCATACCACTGTTTAGTGGAAAAATGGAAATTGATCTAGTCATGGATTGGATAGAGGGAATGGAAAACCATTTTGAATGTGATGGAGTCACTGAAGCACAGAGGGTGAAGGTGGAAAAGTCAAGGTTAATAGGTTATGCCTTGACATGGTGGAAGTTCATTCAAACAGAGAGGGAGAAAGAAGGCAAGCAGCCTATCTCTACTTGGAAGGGAATGGTTGCCAAAGTAAGAGAAGCATACATGCCTGATGATTATGAAATTCAGTTGCACAAGAAAAGACAGAGCTTGAGGCAAAGAGACCAAGATGTGAACTCTTATACTAAGGAGTTTCAAAAACTTTGTATGAGGTCTAATGTTACAGAGGATGAAAGTCTCAAGGTGGCTAGGTATCTTAATGGTTTGAAGTGGAACATTCAAGAGGAGATGACTCTTCTAAGTCCCAAAACAGTGCACCAATGCTATCAATTGGCTATAAAGATTGAAGAGAGGAGTAAGAGGAAACAAGAACAGGCTTCTAAGAGCAGAGGAAAAGGAAGAGATCAAAGAGGACATAGAGGTGGATACCAAGGAAGAGGGACTAAACAAAGAAATCAGGGAGAGTCTAAACTCACAGAGCATGGAGGTGAAACAACTTCTAGAGGAGGCTATGGAAGAGGTAGAGGACCTCAAGGAGGTTCAAATAGAGGAAGAGTAGCAGGTAGAAGTAACTCATACTTTGCCACTATGAAATGTTATAGTTGTGGTCAAGTAGGACATCCAGCTTATAGGTGCCCAGAGAAAGCATCTTCATCAAATACTGAGAAGAGAGTGGCATATGCACAAGAGGACACCATGAGTACCGAATCACTAGAGGTTAGTCACATTGAATCAGAAGCGGGGAAGAATCTGATGTTTAGAAGAGTTTTGATTAGACAACCAGTCAAGGAAGAGCCAAAGCAAAGAAGAGCCTTCTTTAGAGTGAGATGCAAAATACTTGGGAAAGTATGCAAGGTTATTGTGGATTCTGGTTCAACTGATAACATCATCTCTAAGGAGGTAGTAAGGAAGTTGAAATTAGAGAAAATACCCCACACTAATCCCTACAAGGTGACATGGTTGAACAAAGGACAGAGTGTTCTTGTCAATGAGCAAACAACGGTGGAGTTCTCCATTGGAGGGTACAAGTATAAGTTGATTTATGATGTGTTACCCATGGATGCATGCCATCTTCTATTGGGCAGACCATGGCAGTATGACAGAGGTGCCATCTATGATGGAAAGGAAAATACTATCTCATTCAAAAAGGATGGAAAGACATTCAAGTTGCAGTCACTGTCAGATGAGGAAGAAGGACAGTCAAAGACCCCTAGTGTCTTGTTAAGCAGTGGCAAGGATTTCCTTAACACTCTACATCAAGGAGGTGAAGGATATGTGGTTATGGTGCAACCCAAGGAAGAAGACAAAGCAAAGAAAACAGTCATACCCGGGACAGTCCAGAAGTTGCTTGAGAAGTATAAGGACATAGTGAGTGATGGTGCACCAGCAACCTTACCTCCAAAGAGAGCCATTAGCCATCAGATTGACTTCATACTAGGAGCTTCATTGCCAAACAAAGCAGCTTACAAGCTTACACCGGATCAGAACCTAGAGGTAGCTAGACAAGTGCAGGAGTTGTTAGACCAAGGACTAATTAGGAAGAGCATCAGTCCGTGTGCAGTACCAGTGGTCTTAGCAACCAAGAAAGGTGGTAAGTGGAGGTTATGCACTGATTCTAGGGCTATCAATAGAATTACAATCAGATATAGGTTCCCTATTCCTAGGATTGAAGATTTGATGGATTGTCTTGGAGGAGCTCAGTATTTTACCAAGTTGGATCTCAAGAACGCGGATACCATCAAATCAGAATCAAGGATGGAGATGAGTGGAAGACAACCTTTAAGACAACTGATGGGTTGTATGAGTGGAGAGTGATGCCATTTGGTCTCTCAAATGCCCCTAGCACATTCATGAGGCTCATGAATGAAGTGCTAAAGGATTTCACAGGGTTATTTGTGGTGGTGTATCTAGATGACATACTCATCTTTAGCAAGACAGTAGAAGAACATCTAAAGCATGTGGAGTTGGTTCTTAAAAGGTTGCAGGAGGAGAGGTTAGCCATCAACCTAGAAAAGTGTGAGTTCTTCAAACAAGAGCTTGTGTATTTGGGGTTTGTAGTATCCCAAGGATCATTGAATATGGATCCAAGCAAGGTGGAAGTTATCCTAAACTGGCCTACACCAACCACCGGGACAGAGGTAAGAATTTTTCATGGATTGGCTCAATTTTATAGGAAGTTTATAAGAAACTTTAGTGGCATATGTGCACCAGTCCTAGATACAATCAAAGGTGGCTTAAAGACTAAGTTTAAGTGAACTCAAGAAGCTGAGAAAGGTTTTGAGAAAGTAAAACAAGAAGTGGCAAATCAACCTATTCTTTTATTACCTAGTTTTGACAAGTTGTTTACTATGGAATGTGATGCTAGTGGAATTGTAGTAGGAGGAGTGCTAAGCCAAGAAGGCAGGCCTATAGCTTTCTTTAGTGAAAAGCTTAATGAAGCTAAGAAAAAGTATTCTACCTATGAACTAGAACTATATGCTCTAGTACAGTCACTTAGGAAGTGGAGGCATTATCTCCTACCTAAAGAGTTTGTAGTGTTTACTGACAATCAAGCACTTAGCTACATCAACACTCAAGAGAAGTTGAGCAATAGACATTTAAAGTGGATGGAGCATCTTCAAGCTTTCACTTTCACCATCAGGCACAAGAAGGGACAGTTGAACAAGGTGGCAGATGCACTAAGTAGAAGATTGCTGACAGTGCAGGAGATACAGATAAAGAGCATTGGAATAGAGAGTTTCAAGGATCTCTATGGTGAAGATGAAGACTTCTCGGAGGCATCTAAGGTATGTTTTGATTTTGAGAATCATTTTCATAGTCAGTTCTCAGAGTATACATTGCAGAGTGGACTTTTTTTCAAAGGAAATCGGTTGTGTGTGCCAAAAGGTTCTATGAGAGAGAATCTTATCCAAGAAAAGCACAATGGTAGTCTTAGTGGTCATTTTGGCATCAACAAGACAATGGAACTAGTGCAAAGGTTCTTCTATTGGCCCAAGTTGCCAAGGGATGTCAGGAGGTATGTGGAGCAGTGTGTAGTTTGTATGAAAGCCAAAGGGGGAGCTAGTAATGCAGGTTTGTATCAACCTCTACCCATTCCCAACAGACCATGGGAGTGTGTTAGCATGGATTTTGTTGTAGGACTCCCTAAGACTAAGACAGGGTTTGATAGTGTCTATGTGGTGGTAGATAGATTCAGCAAGATGAGTCACTTTATCCCTTGCAAGACCACACATGATGCTAGCTACATTTCTCACCTTTTCTTCAAGGAAATTGTAAGGATCCATGGATTGCCTTTGAGCATTGTCTCAGATAGGGATGTGAAGTTCATGCGTCATTTTTGGAAGACTCTATGGAGCAGATTAGGTACCAACCTGTCTTTTGGATCAGCTTACCATCCTCAGACCGATGGGCAAACAGAGGTGGTTAATAGGGTGTTAGGTAACCTTCTAAGATTCCTAACCAAAGAGTATGGACAGACATGGGACTTGGTCATATCACATGCTGAGTATGCATACAATGATAGTGTGAACAAGACTATAGGGAAGAGTCCTTTTGAAATAGTGTATGGAATGCACCCAAGAGGTGTGTGTGAGCTCAGGGATCTAGGAGCTATAGAGCATAGGAGTGGTCATGCAGAGGATTTCTCTCATACCATGAAGGAGATTTAGGAGCAGGTGAAGAAGATAGTCACTGAGGCTACTTAAAAGTTGAAAGAGAAGGTGGATTTATCTAGAAAGGATCTACAATTTGCAGTAGGAGACTATGTTATGGTCCACCTCAACAAATCTAGGTTACAGAAGGGGATATCAACCAAATTTCAGATGAAAAGAGTGGGACCATGTAAGGTATTAGCCAAATATGGGAATAATGCCTACAAGGTGGAATTACCTACAGATTTAAGCATCTCTCTAGTGTTCAATGTAGCTGATCTGATCAGATATAAGGGAACAGTCACTGACATGGATCAGAACAACATGGATATCTTCAAGGATGTGAGCAACATATCCTTACCTACTCAAGATAAGCTACAAGCAGAGAGAATCTTGGAGTCAAGGGTGAAGAAGTCTACCCGACATAAGGAATACTTGGAACATCTCATCAAATGGAGGGACAAACCAAACTCAGAGGCTACATGGGTGGATGAAGCTCAGTTTAAGAAGCAGGGCATTGATGTGTCACTGATCTCTCCTCACATTCCTTAGTGTTTGTGCAGAGAGGGGGATAATAGTGCAAGAGCACCTAGGAAACACTAGGCAGTTACACTAGGCAATTAGGAAATCTAGGATGATTTTTTTTTTTTGATGTGTTACCATGAAGGTCATGTTGACCATTGAGTAGAGGAGATATCTTAGGGATATGTTTCATCTCTAGGATAGAAATTGAGGAAGGGTGAATGAGTTTAGAAACTCATTTTACTTAGTTTACTAGAAATTGGCAAAAGCTGCAAAATGGTGCATTTTGCAACTTTGCCACAATGTAACTGACATGTCCGACCAAGGGGAGGCATAACTACTTTTGTTGACCTATATAGGGTGTTCCTCGACCTGAGAGCAGGGTTGGAAGCATTTTTGTATTTGCTTTGAAGTTTGTGAATTGAAGAAAACAGTGTGTTTGAGTGAATTTTTTGATTTTTGCTTTAAAGAGAGCTTTAATGGATTGAAATTGTTACTATATTGTACGCATGATGTAGTGTACTAATAGATTAAGCCCTGTGTGGTAGCAATTTAGATTTCTAGTTCAGTTTCAAGCATTATAGTAGGTAGTTGTTTTTTTGCATTTGCTGATTTGACAGTTTGTTGGTAGAAAATGGAGGTTTAGGTCACATTCCCACTGTACATAACGTACGGCCTCTTGGGAATTGTGACTTGAATCCATGATTGTAAATATTGTAGGGTTAGTAGTCATTAGAAGTCAGGGTATCACTGTGGAAGTCTTCTCCTAGGCGAGCCAGGAAGTGTCCGGCTAGGAAAGACAAGGAGTGCAAAGAACTTTGATTTGTAGGGGTGATCATTTCCTGTCAACTCATGGTGTGGAGAGGGTAACTAGATGACTTGCAAAGGATTAGCATGGAGGAGGAAGCTCCACCAATTCATTTGGTGAGAGAAACTCATGACAGTCTGTTGTGTGGTCAGGAAATGGCTTAAAAAAGGCCTAATTTGCTAATTGAGGGTTATGGCTGCGTACAGACAGCTGAGGGTTAAGACCTCTAAAATATTTGAGGGATGGGTATAAGGATTAGGAACCCTAAGGGAAGATTTTGTGTTCTTTGGGAAACTTAGGAGAACAACCTTGTTTTCTCGGAGAAGAAGACCTAATTGGGGGCTCCTAGGCTAGTAGTCTTTTTAACCCTAATTGAGGGCTTGGTGGAAGCGATGACAAGATGGAGTTAGGAGGATCCTTCAGAGCCATAATGGGATGGAAAGATCCTGTTAGAAACCTCTCCACACCCCTGCAAAGCTGAGTTCAAGGTTTGGAGTACAATAGCCTTTAGGGTGGATTAAGGGCTAAGGAAGAGTTAGAGACATTGCACCAAGACTGATTTGGTAGGTTGAATTGTGATGGTAGTGGGGTTGGAAAAGAGAACCAGGGGAACCTAACCAAGAAGAAGGTCCTTAGGTTAAGGTGGTGAAGCAAGACACCAAGGAGGTCTTGCAAGCAAGACCTAGAGCAGGAATCAGTGATTGATTCCTCCAACCTCCCTATCATAAGGTTAAGAAAATACCACTAAACATAACCAAAACACCTTAAATCACTCCATAACTTGGCCTAGAATGCTACCACAACCACATGCACTAAGCATGACACTAGAAAATAATGAAATACACTTACTAACATATCACATATAACACTTCACGAACCATCATGTCATATGTCACCTTGGTGTTCCCCAAGTCCACTGGTCATGGTTTACCTGCATACTCAATTGCAACATTAATCCATTATCATAATAAAAAAAAGCATGAGATTGCAACATGATAACTATATAGAAATATTTTTAAGAACTAAACAATTCATCATATGTATTCACCTCATGGCATAGTTAGCATATTATTAACAAAATCAATTCTAATAAAAAAAAAATCACAATTGCACTACATCCGATATCCACAAATCCATCTAAACACATCATCAAATGTTCGTAGGAAAACGATAACACAATCATCATATTAATTTCATTAATTGCATAGCATCACAAAACCCATATTGATAAGGATGAAAGTACACGTAGAAGTGTATTGTATCTATGATAACATCAGTTTGCCTAAGCTAGAATCCATGATATCAAAATAGTTAAAATCAAAATTGTTTAAACAGATCACTACAATAATCACATAATCTTTGGTAGAGAAAAGATGGGTCTCACATCCTCCCCCCTAGAGTTGGACTTCCTCCTGGAAGTCCTCAAAGAGGTAAGGGTATAATGTCCTCATCCATGATGTGTCCTCATAGGTAGTGGTAACCTCATACAGTACAACTAACTCCACACAAATCACAACACAAGATTCACAAAATAAGTTTATGAGGAGGTCAAGTACTAATGCAATTATTGCATCACACACCCTAGTTAATTTTAGAACACATTCATTATATATTGTTATTGGCAGATCTCCCATTATTCAACAAGAATGGTTGTCAAAAGTACCAAAATGAAACTTTATCCTTAGCAAGAAGTCATATATCACATCATGCCATCAACATATCATACCCATAATTGGTTGTCAAAATTACCAAAATGAAACTTTATCATTAGCAAGAAGTCATATATCACATCATGTCATCAACATATCATACCCATAATTTTAAGTATCTGTTAAATCTCTTTTCCAATTGTTATTCTCTTACACTTGGTTTCTCATTTGTACAACTAACATGGCATAACCATCACACAAACTCCCACAAAAGGAGCCAAATTGACCCACAAGACAAGGCTCACACAAAAAGGATGAGGATTCCAAGTACCCAAAATTCTCCTATGAGAATCCATATCACATGAATAATTATCATCAGATCCTCCCTGAGGAACCTCCACAATAAATCCCCAAGCCATCTACTCCCCCCCATACAACCCGTCAATGACTCCCCACGAGTATGACAATCTACATATTCCACATTACTACACATGCCAACAACATCACAAATTGATAAAGCTTCAAAATAAGAAATTTCAAATTTCAAATAAATCACAATTGCACTACATCTAGTATCCACAAATCCATTTAAACACATCATCAAATGTTCGTAGAAAAATGATAACACAATCATCATATTAATTTAATTAACTGCATAGCATCACAAAACCCATATTGATAAAGATGAAAGTACACATTGAAGTGTATTGTATCTATGATAACATCAATTTGCCTAAGCTAGAATCCATGATATCAAAATAGTCAAAATCAAAATTGTTTAAACAGATCACTACAATAATCACATAATCTTTGGTAAGGCCCACCATTTTATTCAATAGTAGCAAATACTTTAACTGTATCATGGGTGTATTTATTAAGTGATAATTAAGTAGATGTATTCAATATTGATTTGGTAGTGATAGTTGTTCTTCTCATGAGGAAATCTAATGAATTCTAGTTCTTGAAGAATTTCTTATGCTACTTTTTCCTTTCATATGCATATGTAATCCAATTAGTGGCAGTTAATATGTATAATTACTTAATAAAAGCAAACAACTCTTCTTAACCTACCATCTAGTTTCCAATAGTGATGTTATAATGGTGATCGTAAATTTGTGATGTTTAGTCAACAGATATAAACAATGAAATGTGTATTTTTACCATTTCATATACCCTCTCATGACTTGGAATGTATCATTAAAGGTTACTTACTATTGATCCTAGACTATATTTAATGTTGTAAATGGCATGTGGAATATGATTAAGTTCATTTTGCTTTGACTGTGTAACTATGATATACTAATGATTGCAATTGAGTGCACAGGAGAATTCTACCAAGTCCTCATTTTCTTTCAAGTAATAATCTTTGATAATTGAAAGGCAATCTTTGAGAGTTCATAAGGGAAGATTGGAGAGTTGACAGTATAGTTAGAACTTTGGAGGTTTCCTCGAGAATGTATGAGTATAATTTAAGGCTTAACATAAGGGAATCAAGAGGGCGTGATCAAGCTTCGTATGGATGAGGTAAGTAATAACCTTACCTTATTTTGCTTCATAAAAATAAAATTATGTTCTTCATATTTATTTATTCAACTATAATCCAAATCATTGTGATTCAAGATCCCTATTGTGTGAAATACATAAAACTTCATGATGTTTTGGTGTATTATTTTACTCTTAAAATATAAGTTGGTTTCCTTGAGTGTTCATGGAACAATTTAACTATTATTAGGAATGCTACTATGCAAGTTGGATTAGTAGAGGTTAAAGGGATTTAATTGATTGTGTGAGATTATTTTAAATGTGTTATATTGTAGTTAAACCAAAAGCATAGTTTAAAAAGATAAAACATATGTTAATCGAGAAGTAATTATATAAGTGAATGCTATTAGAAAGAATAATATGTATTTCACTTAAAAGTTACAATATGTTCAAAAATATCTTATGCATCTTAATATTGTGAATATTTATAAAACACAATAAGGTATAAGAAAGTGTTTAATTAAATGCATTAGCTAAGTTGACAGATTTCCATGTTAAGTCATTTAAAATAACAGTCGATATACATTTATGTATTCATATGAGGGAGAATATTATAGAATGTATCAATGGGATTTTAGCAATATAAGCTTATGATCAAAAACCTTATCACACATAGTGCCAATAAAGATTTGCAAGTTTTGTTATTGACCCTCACACTTTGAGTTGAGAATAGATATGTATCTAATATCACAAATATTATATGAAATAGTGTTATTAAAATTTATTGTACATGTCATAGAGAAACATTAATTTACATTAGTTATTAATTTCCTTTATGATTGGTTGTTGTTGCAATAGAAATTGTAAAGAAAACTCCTCCCTACCTTCTTTATTTATTATTGTCCCTACCTTCTTTAGTTATTATTGTCAAAATTAGATCATAGCATTATTTCCACCTTAAAAAGGTTAAACCCTATTTCAAATCTTAGCACTTTTCATGGAAATGATTCATTAAACTTCAAGTTTGCACTTGATGATTATGTCAAACAAGTTTGAACAAAGCCTATAGGTAGATAATTGAGACAAAGTTAATTCTTCACCAACCACACCAGTAGAGGCTACTATGGAAAAAAAAGAAGGAAATGTCCTTTTATAGTCCACGATACCAGCCGATCTGTTTTTGGGTCTACAGACAGCTTACAGTATATGGGACTCCTCATACTCCCAATTTGAGGGAGGCACCTAACTCGTGCTCCACAATATGAGGTGTACATACAATATGAGGTGTACATACCTTACCCCTTGCAGGATTTGAACTTGTGACCTCTCTTTCAAGAGTACAAGTTCTCCACCATTAGGCCAACTCAGGTGCTTTGTAGGGTATGTGGAAGATGATAAATGCAACATTCCCCACCAACTTGCCATTACTTCCACCAAATAGTGACGCTTGGAGAGGTGTGAGAGCTGCAACAGTCCAAGTGTTTTGATCATGCATCCACATTTTTGCAGATAGATCTACCAAAGAACTGGTGCTTTGTAGGGTACGTGGAAGATGATAAATGCAACATTCCCCACCAACTTGCCATTACTTCCACCAAATAGTGACGCTTGGAGAGGTGTTAGAGCTGCAACAGTCCAGGTGTTTTGATCATGCATCCACATTTTTGCAGATAGATCTACCAAAGCAGTGGTGACGATTTAAAAAAGAAATAAAGAAAAAAAATATATGCATCTCCATCCTTTGATAGATGCCCCCACCCAATTCCAAATCTCCCATTTTTTTCTGGCACAAAGAAAGTGAATGTTGGTAAAGGTTGTGGAAATTAGGATTTATAGCTGTCGATTCCATTTGCTTGAAAGTTTCTAAAAGCCTCCTCAATAAATCCGTTTTGTGCACATTCTGCAACGGTTGCAATCCATGATTTCACATCTCTTGGGTTGTTTTGTCAAACAATGCAGGGTAGGAGGCTGGCAAAGATTGCAGAATTCTGAACCCGCGTGGCCCAATTTGTGTAAAATCTTCAGGTAAGCTACTGGTCATGGTCTCCATGCCTTGTCTTTTTCTGTTTTGGAATAGGTTCGTGGCTAGATCTTACTTGTGTATCCAAGCCATTAAATTTGGACTTAATATTGCTGAATGGGTTTCTATGATAGAATGTTTTAACAACCGTTGTTTGTGGATTGCAAATTGACTGACATGCATACGACATCTCTATATTTGATAAAATATTTGTCCTATTGACTTGAGTCATCTTACTGTGATTGTCCTCAGCCTTAAAATAAGGTTTCGACGAGAGTTTTAAAGTATGTTTATTAAAAAGACAACTATGGCCAAGATACTAATAATGAGCACATTTAGGTTTTAGCGTTGCAGCTTCACTTTCTCAGCACCATTGCTGGTGTTGACATTTTACTCCTCCAATTTGGTCTTTTAACATTTGATCTTTAAAGTACAAGAACCAGTATAATGGCACAAAAATTGGAAAGAATATTTACTGTATAAGACAATCTTTTTGTAAAAAGGAATGTATTAAGTTTAACCTAAGAAGATGATCCCATCTCTACTGTTCACTCGATGTGAAAATAGCTCTAGCAACCATTGCTTTTACAACTTCAGCAGTAATTGCTATACATTCAATGCTAATTAATGCTGTCAAGAAAATTATCACAAAAATAATCTCAAAAGCAAGGAAAAACAAAATAAACAGAAAAAAAAATTTAAATTGCCAGATGAACATAAAATTCTCTTTTTTAACAATTCAAGTCTCAGATGGAAAAGGTTCACATCTCTTAGAACAATTTCTCTTGCAACAATGTTGAAGATAATCTTAGTTGCAGCGTAGCTATCAGTTCATACTCGAAGGTTCTTAACAACTTTAATAGTTGCCCAAGAGTTACCCTTGACAAAGCAAATACAATTGCCAACTTCTCACTATAGTGGCAGATAAATAACTCTTTTCCGCCATCCTCCACAGCATTAAGAAAATGTCTTGAATCTGGAAATTACCCTGCCGCTTTCATCTGAACCAATTTCTCCAACTTTGCATAGATCTGATGTGTCTGTGAATGTGACCTGTCTCATACGCAGAAAAATCCAATATCAATTTATGGTCTTCAATACAACTCGGGGAGAGGGGCCCATAATGGAGCAAGGTCCAATAGTGGGGATAGAAGTAGTCCTCAGTGGGCCCCATAGTGGAGCACTTTATTATCCAATTACAAAACACTTTTTATTCATAAAGTACACAAAGTGACAAATCATGTGATGCCACATCAGCGCACCAATAAAACATGACTTAGTGCACCATTATCGGTCTCACTTTTTTTTGGGCCTTTTTGGATACCTCAACAAAAAGTATGCTGATATGACATTATATTTGATGACGTGACCCTAAAACGAAATATAGAAGCACATGAGTTGCCAAATAAACTGTTGTACAAAATTGTGAGTGATTTGAAATTTCCACTTAGGATTTTGAGAAATGTGAAGTTAGGGTGCTCCACTATAGACCCCTCTCCCCTACATCCAGGTATCATTTTAATTCCTCCTTACCATTTAAACCTCCCACACCCAATGCCGCACCACAGATATTTAAGGCAAGGTAAGGTTTATTTTTAACATGTACTTTGTGATCTTAACCAAATAAAATGCCCCCTTACGTGAAAGAAAAGCAATAAAGAGATGGACTAAGTTTAAAGAAAAATGGCTATTCATTCATTACATAGGAATATATTCACTTATAAAGCCATTCTTACAAAGACAAATAAAGGAGATTCCTTAACCATGTTAGTCAATGTAAAAAAATAGATTAAATAAAAAAAGCTTAAGGTTTTTCTTATGAGTTTCCATGTTTCCCTAAGGAGTCCCTTTTTTAAAATATAAATCACTTGATGTAATGTTCCTTCTAGCTTTTAAGAATAAAGATAAAATAAAACAAAAAAAATCCTACTCCTCTTGAAAGTGGAGGGGGAAGTTTATTGATTTTAAATTATGAAAAGTAATAAAAAAAATGTACGGTAAATTTTAATAGTATTTGTAGACATCTAAATTTGACCACTTCCATATGGTCAAAGACGTCTCTTTAACCACCTCTTTGCTCATCTAATTCATTCTCTTTGCCGGTATTAATTAAATCCTTTTTGCCAGTATTAATTAAATCATTCATTTAATTAATATTTCGTGTCCTACATAAGGTTTCTAAAGTATTTAATTTAATAAATACTTTCCCCCTCTTTCCTCTCTAAATTAAATAAATATATCACTTTATTTAATTTAGTCATATTACCTCTTGGAATTTTAAATTTATTTTTAATTCTTCACTTTCTCTTTCAATGTCAGATCCTCCAACTTTTGCAAGTTGGTCTCTAATATCTTTTAACCATCTAACCCTCTTTCTTAATCATAATTAATTTATGATTAAGATCTGCACACCTCTAATCATCATTAAGGTCACATCCTCCATAATTTCCCACTTGCCTCTAATATGTCATTAATTTGTCTAATCAATTACTTGCACAACTTTAATCACTTAATTAGGTCAACCTAATCCCCATATCATTTATGGAATGTGTCTGAAGTCAACCTTATTAAAGGCTTTCTCCTTTTAGAGAATGCACTTCATTCCCCATGTGAATTTTTAACTCACATTTAATCCCCCAATAATCCCCCAATGCATTCCAAAGAATTTTAATTTCTTTCTCTCATTCCCATGTGGATATTTGAGGAATTTTTAATTCCTCACATGTCTTCTCACCCATATGGGGACAAGGACCTCATTTATGAGAATATCTTGTCCAATCTCAAGGTATTATGAAGTACCTCCATGTCATGTACTCTCCTTCCAACTCATCCACACATCATTTTTTTCAAAGCACTTCATATGCCACATGTCAAGATGTGAGGGCTTGCAAGTTCTCAACTCACCTTAGCCCTACATCTTGATCTTGATGGCTCAATCTCAATCGTCCATTTCCCTAGAGAATTCAAAATTCTTTATAAATACTCCATTTTTTCTTTCATTTTAAGGGAGATCATTTATACTAGCCAAACTCTTGCAAAATTTTCTTTTGAGTCATACTTAGCCAAATTCTTGCATTTGCATCCATTATCATCTATTTTCACCCATCTTGCATCCCACACTTGCATCTCTTACCATCAAATGAGCATACAACATCAAAGATCGAAGGGCCAACCAAAGGATCGATTCGAGATAAGGTAAATCAACTTTATTTGTTATCTTCACTTTGTTTTTGAATCCAACTAGGCCAATCTTGAGGTGTAGGGTGTTTATATTGGTTATTCACACTCTTTTGTTTGCTACTTGTTTTCTAACACGTATTATCGCTCGTTCACATTTGTGGCATGCCTGGTGGGACCCACAAACGGGTCTGTATCTTTCACGTTTGTTGCTTTTTTAATTTTTGTAAGTGCAGGTTATAGAGGGGCATACTCGACCATCTAGGGGAAGACCTGGCCATCCAGGGGCAGACCCAACCTCGAGGAGTGGACCTGACCTGATAGGTAGGCGGACTTGACCTTCCGGGGTAGACCCGACCTTGCCCAGGGGCGGACCTGCCCTCCACAGACTCCAGAAATTGATTTATGTAGATTTTTCATAGAGGGGCGGACCTGCCCTCCAGACAGGCGGACTTGCTCTCTAGATAGGTGGACCTGCCCTCCAAACAGGCAAACCTGCCCTCTAAATAGGCGGACTTGACCTAGACAATTTTTTCCAGAAGGTCAAAATTGAGTTTTAAGCATGTTTTTTGGCTGTTTTGAGTGTTTCTGACCTCCTAATGTGTCTTGTTTGTGTCTATGCAAGCTATTATCAAATAGATTTGCACCCTGCTGAAACTGAAAGTTCAACAATCTATTGACACATGGAAACGTTCTTGAGTTGTGGGTAACTCATTGAAAGAATGTTTCCATCTGTCAATAGATTGCTGAACTTTTAGTTTCAGCAGGGTGCAAATCTATTTGATAACAGTTTTTGGCATGCCCAGTGGGACTTTGAAAATCAGTTTCAGAGAAGTTTTAATCTTTTAAAGTTGTGTGGTGTATGCAGCAAGTTATTCAGCCTTTTGGAGGCCCTTTTTCAATATACTTGGTGACTCTGTTATCTGATTTTCAAGCAGATCCAGTGTAAACAACACACAAAAGCTAGAAGATACTCTGTTATCTGATTTTCAATATACTTGCCTTTATGAGAGTAGATCTATTGTCTTGGAAAGTGACTCCTCATTCGCCATGGAAGAAGCTAGAAGAGTAAATTTATTACATATAGCTATGGAGGAATATCGTTTGCAACAATCGAAAATTGGACAAGAAGAGCCCTTTTTTGTGGAAGACGACGAAAAGTGCTCAAAAGAACAATTGTTGCAACATACCAAGCAGGAGGTTGTTGTTGATTGCACCATTTTCTTAGCTAAATCTGAGAATGTGGAAGGTGTGGAGAAGGTCGACTCATTGGAGCAGCAGAATATAGCTAACTATTTCGAGGTATCTAGCTGGTACAATGAACAAGAAGACACAAAACATCAGGAGCAATTGCTGCAAGAGATAAAGGAGGTTGTGTTCAAAGAGCAACAGATTCTAGATCAAGGGATTACATTCATACCAGCTCCAGTACAACAAGAAGAGGTTCAAAGCTCTAATGTTTTGATACCTCAGAGGAGCTGTAACAAGGTAGCAGATAGTCTTCCTCTGCAAGAAACTGAAAGTGAGAGGGAAGGCATGTTTTGGGATGACCTCAAAGCTTTTGTTTCAAGCTTAGATACCAAAAATTCATCTTTTGAGGGAGAAAGTGTGGAGCAACAGCTTGAGGAGACAACAAGGGGTGTCCAAACTCGAGGTGGGGAGAGCATGGCTATCAAATGTCAAAACCCCAACAAGCATGACATGATAGCTCAAATAAAATGAGGTCAAGCTAAGCAAAATCCTGACACTGCTATCCAAGGTAAGAGTCTTGATATCTTTACAAGTTTTCAAGAAAGTAGTCAAAAGGACACCTCGAAGCCTATTATGAATACAATTTAAGATAATGATGGGTCTCACGAGGATTTGTACACTAATATAATTGATGAGTTTTGCGCAAGTTTGGGTGATATGTTTTTAAATGATCCTCATCAGAAGGATGAGATTGAAGTAGTAGGTAACCAGCAAGGGATCAGTGGTGCAAGTTCAGGCTTCAGCCTTTCGAGAGGTTGCCCCATCAGACATCTATCCAGGAGTGTTGGCAAGAGCCAAAGAATTTCTAACACACCTAAGAATGACGTTGCAATCGAGGAACAACAAATCGCACTTATTCATTCTAGGAAAACTAGAGGTATGCTGGATCAGATTCACATGATTTGTGCCCTTGATTGTTATTTACAAGTTGCAATGCACCAATGTGTGAGAAGTATCCTCATTTTTCATCTCTTAGTGCAAATTTGTGAGCAGGCAAAGCATACTCAATTGATTAGGATAGGAAGTTATTTTTCTAAACTCGTAAATGGTTTTGTTTGAGTACCTTTGGCTAGTTAGAGTAGGTTAGTGTAGAGTAGAGTAATGGCAGCAAATAATTCTATTACACAAATTTCTTTCAATAGTCTTGTTTTCCCTAAGCACTGTTGTGCATGTTCTGTTGGCCATCAGGGCCTGTTAGTTTCCTTCCAATTCTTTTTTGTTTTGTTTTGTCGCTGTTTGGAGTGTTGCTGTTCAGATTTCTAAGTTTCATGAAGAGGAAGATTTGACTCCATGCCCAATGGAGTGTTTTAAGGCAACTAATCTATGCTTAGCAGGCAAGCATTTAGCGGAAATTGCCAAAATATTACCAATTTTTCGCTACAGCTCAATTGGTGGAGTTGGCTGAATATTGTTATATCTTAAGTGAAGTTACAATTATTTTGTGTTATGCTTGAGTGTTGATTGCATTTTAATTAGCATTATTTATTAAGTGACAATTATGCATTGAAATGAGGAAACAAAATTTTAGAAATTGCTATTCAATGTTCATAATCAAATGATAGACAAAACTGAGCATATAAACAACAAAGCATTTTAAATGCTTTCATCTATTTCATGAAGTAATTCATATTTACAGAATTTCATTTGATTGCGAGAATTCAAATGATAATACAACATTGCATTGAGATGCATTTCCTTTTCAAAATGAAAAGCATAAGATTTAACTCAAATATCCACACAAGTTGTGGATGTGACTATCACAGTGCATCATAAACAACACACTACACTGTGGAAGATGCGTAAAAGGAACAATCACATAAGTATAAACATAATCATCATTGCCTGTTGATCGATGGCCAATGGAGAAGTGGTGCACCATTTGTCTTCTCAAGCTCCGTTGACCTGTAGGAAGAAAGAGAGGGATGCCAGAGGCTCTGAATATGAATATACCTACATGAACCATCAACGATAATGTAATATGCTACTAATCATGCACTAAAAAAATCAAGAAAAGTGCAGAACATGAGCTGAAAGAGAAAAATCAACATGATCATGATATATTGTTTTTATGCTAACATCATTTAATTCTTTGTGCAGGTATAGGGAAAATCGCGAAGTTGATTATTATTTGAAGACCAAGCATGTGGAGAAAAACGGGCTCCCACAAGGGTAGAGCTCGGCATGCTACCCCTATTCATTACAAGTGGGTTGAGATAGTAATTGCAATCATCATAGTCATCAAGAAAGGAAATGCAACTGAAAGAGTAAAGCAGAGTTATCCATCAAGCCATTAAACCAACTGTGCATTCATAACAATCATGTAAATGCTTTATGAAAGCTATAGGTGAACAACGGGTTTAATCTGCTCAATCAATTTAACTGAGTACATTCATCTCAAACATTGTTGTATGGTTTATGTTCTTTTGCCACAATATTATTAGTTTGTCATGTTCATAATGTCATGCAAGGTTCAACAGTGTTCTTTCTCTCAATCAAGGATAGTGAACATGCATACATAATGCCTCAACGAGGAGAATTGTTTCAGATTTTCATTCCAAAAGAGAGAAAATGCATGAAGAGTGCCAAAGAGAGAAACGGTGACAACATCCACTCAATGCATGAACAGTACAAGGGACAAACAATTATGAATTTCTTGTTTTATGCTTCGCCAAGGAAATCTTCACATAAGTCAAAATAGAAAAAAACGACAAAATTTAAAGGCTTGATATTGTTTTATTTTTTATGCCTTTCATCATGTTTATATTGCTACCATGCAATCATTTTCTGTTGCTTGTGTGTGTGCACATGGGCAAGCAGTCATCTATTAAGTGGTAGGAGCAAATTATTTGAGGTACAAGATACAGTGACCAAATGTTGGAAGCACATGGTCACAAGGTGTCAAATACAATACCCAGCCCTTTCAAAGTCAAATGGAATGGATGCATTGGGAGTATATCACTACAGGAATGTACTTGAAAAGAAATGTGAAGGAGAAGCAATAAGTTGTGTCCAAAGAAAGAACCACTTTGAAGTAAGGCAAAAAAACACAATATTCATTTATAATATGTTTCAATTTCGAAGAGCTCTCATAAGGAAGACTGGAAGCTATTTTGGAAGAATATATTTCAAGAAAACAACACCTATAATGTTATATGTATAATGGGACAACCTTGTGAATGAATCAAATATTGCTACATTTTTGAGTTTTCAAAAGGTGAAATCTACAGAAAATGTGGAGAACTAATATAGAGATATGAAGCCATAGTTTGTGAAAGACTTTAAGTCTAGGAAAGTAAAGAGAAATATGATGTTCATTGCAAATAAAGAATACAATCAAGATATGGATTTCATTTAAAATACAAAAGGTCTTCTTTCCTTTTTACAAAATTCCCACGTGGGGGTTTTCAATAGTGGTACATCAAAAATGCATTTTCTTCACAAATAACAAATACCCACATACTAAAAATTGAAGAATTTGAATGCCAAAAGGAGCCTAGATTTTACACAGATGTCAAAATATATAGATTTTGTTTATTTTTCATACACCCACATTGGGGTTTGATTAAACAAAAATTTATTCATAAACAACAAACTACCATAGTGGGGTTTTGATTTAAATACAAATTTGACAATTTCAGTGACACCCATGCCAGTATTTTTATGAAAGACAATAGAAAATGATGAAAAGTTAGGGTGGTCGAGCTCCAGACAAAGAGACATGGTCTCTTTAAATGCTCAAAAAAACCCATTTTTGGGTTTTGTTCTAGAATATAGATATCTTCATTTTACATGATACCCATAGAGGGGGTCATTTCAAAATTTGAAAGAAGAAAGAAGTTCCTGTCTTGGGTCGAGCCCAAAAGCTTCAATATGCTCTTTCAGAAATACACATGGCATGGCCTGAGTATGGCCATGAATTTATAGATAAAAGAAAAGCTTTCTTAAGCTTTCTGTAGAAAGAAATATATGGCTGGAACGTAACTTACCATTGCATCCTTGAAGGAGAACACATATAGCCACGGCTGAGCTCACTGAACAAGAGACAAAGGAGACAAGCTCTCATCATGGCGGCTAGAGAAAACACAAGGAACCCCAAGCTCAAAGCTTGAGCTCCCTCAAGAAAAAATGGAGATGACAAAATAAGCACATGCAGTAGAAAATACATCAGAAATTGTGTTATAGCCGCGGCCACAAGGCAAATAGATGGCTCAAAAATACAAAAAGGATGCTTGAAAAAGCTTGAAAACATTCTTACCTTTAGAAGACCATGATGATTCAATAGGTAAAGCAACAGATGGAGTTCAAGTTTCACCAGAAAGTTTGAAATTCTTCCATGGTGTTGCGCAATTTCCTCTCAGCCAAGCATCCTTTCCAAAATTCCCAAATGCAAAATGAAGTGAAGATTAGGGTTTTCCCTTCTTTTGTTGTGTTTCCCTAATTCAAATCTATGGGCTTAGCATTCATTTTTCCATTTAATATCACACATTATGCAATGTGCTGAGTGCTCGATTACTCCAATGATAGGTTGCACAATGAAAAGGCTAAATAATTAAAATTTTGCCTAAGTCTTAGGTATGTGTGATTAAATTTTGGCAATATGAGGGGGCTTGGACCTTATGGTTTTGAGAAATTATGCTTGAGTGAGAGTTGAAGTGAGATTTTATCCTAGATTTTAACTGATTTTGTGAGAAATCAATAAAGATTGCAAAATAATCTCATATATACCTTTGCTTTTGCTTTTTAATTGATTTTAAAGAAATCAATTAAAGTATTGAGAGGATAATATGTCCTATATTTTTATATATATTTTTTTAAAGAAAAATAAATTGTTGTATTGGAGAAATAAGGTGGTAATTGTTTTGCAAAAGATTTAAAAATCTTTAATTGCTAAAATAGGCCAGATTGTGAAGATTGTGAAATTTGCATATTACGTAAAGCAAAGATAAAGCAAACTGTTTTTATCTTTTTGCTATTTTTAGTAGATTGTTTTGTTTTCTGCCTTGGGTCAAATTTGAGTTTCCTCTTAGAGAGATAAGGTGTTTTATGTGCTTTAAAAGCATATTTAGCCTATTTTTAGAGGCTTTTCAGTATGACAATGGAAATAGTATTTTTTTTGCTTTTATGTAGACTTTTGAGACAGTTTGAGGCCCTTTTCAAGAGATTTCTTTGTGAGCTCAGATTAGGGTTTCTAGAGATTATATTTTGAAGAAACTTAGTTTTCTTCTCTTCTTCTTAGTTCAGTTGGCAGTTTCTGGGTCTTAACATTTTTGAGCTTGTAAACTTTTTGTACTCAAGTTTTAAGAGTTTCACTCCATCTAATAAAAAGCAACATTCCTATCTTCCAATTTCTGTCTCAACTTGCAGTTTTAGTATGATGTTTATATTGCGATTCTGTTTATAGATCCTCTTTATGTCCTATTATTACAGATCATCGATGCAGAAAGTTCATTTATTGCAGGTTGCATGTTGTGTTTAAATCTAAACCTTCATGCAAATCAATTTTGCACTGGTGTTCATGAGGGATTGTGAATTCATTGCTATTTTTTCTAAAGACTGTTTGTGAGAGAAATATCAGAGTCATTATTAAGTTTTGTGGATCATTTCAGGTCATAGGTTTTATTTTCAAGCTATCCTTCTATCCCTTCTCCCAGAAACTACTTAGAATAATATTCATCATTCAAAGAACTAGCTCACTATGGAGATTCGTTCTTGCAATGAGTTACCCACAACTCAAGAATGTTTCCATGTGTTAATAGATTGTTGAACTTTTGATTTCAGAAGGGTGCAAATCTATTTGATAACACAAGCATCTAAGCAACATTTGACAAGCAACAAGGAGAAAAATAACTAACAAATTTTCCTTGCAGGGTTATCTATTTGTCAATTGTTGCTTGTTGTTTTGGATAACTTAGGCACATAGTTTAACTAGGGGTGTCAATTAATCTTGTTTGTTGTGCTTATTGGTAAGCTATTTGACATATCCAATCCCCTTGTGCCATTTGGCGATCCTGGGTGACAATAAATCATAGCTTACCAAGTTTTTGTGTCCCCCTTTTTTCTTTTCTTAGCGAGACCTGCTTGGGGGTTTCATCACCCCAAGGGACGATTCCAACCACGCGTACCGGCGGGTATATAAAGGAAGGAGAGAAAAATTTGTACCTCAATCCAACTATGTTGTGATTGGTGAAATGTCAGATGACGTGAAGAGTTGGTCTGGGCCTCTAGTATCTTGCTAAGGTTCCCGACTCATGCTTGTAATGGGTTGGTGTTCACGGTTTGGGCCTCATAGAACAGGTGTATATCAAGGACTCCTTAGCAACCATGTTCATCCTAGAATAGAAGACTTTGTTGGCCATACCCTTTCTACTAGTCTTAGGATCGTGTTGTTTGAATTATCTTCTTTGTGCAAAACCAGTGATTTTCTATTCAACCATATCCTTTTGATTGATGATTGCTGTGTTTTAGGTCTTTTGCCTTAGTCATCTTTTCAAAAGTCAAGTTTAAACCTCCTGACAGGTAGACCTAACCTTTGGACAGGTGGAACTACCCTCCAGGGGCGGACCTGACCCATCCAAGGGCAGACTTGACCTATGAACCAATCCTTTTGATCCTGTTTTAGCCAATTTTGACCAACTTCTGCTCCATAGGCAGACCTGCCCTTCCAACAGGTGGACCTGCCCTCCTGACAGGTGAACCTGCCCTCCAGGGGTGGACCTGACCCATCTAGGGGCAAACTTGACCTGTGAACCAACCCTTTTGAGCCTTTTTCAGCCTGTTTTGACCAAATTTTGCTCCATAGGAAAACTTTCCCTCCACAGGGGTAGACCTGACCCTTGATGAATCATTTTTATCATCCGTATCGTCATTTGGGACACCCATTTCACCTGCTAGTTTCACCATTTCGATCACTCGTCTCCTCGTTCTGAACATTCGTACACTTGTTTTGAGAGTCCATTTTCCATCCTAAACATTCATCCCCTCAGTTCGAGCATCCATTCACCCATTCAGAGTCCTCATTTACCCATTTCGAACCCACGTTCACTCAGTTGTTCTCCACATTTTGAATTTCATTTCCCCATTTCAAATCACTGTTATTCCATTAAGCCTTCATTAAAATAGTTATCCGAATTGACCTAGGTGTTCATCTCTAATCATCATCTATCACAACTGACTTAGGATTGTCATCCGTCCTAAGTCAGTCATCCTTGTCGGCCCAATCAATCCACTTCTATCATAAGTTGGATTCAGTGTCATTATCATACATCCACCCTTTAGTCGATTAATCAAAACCTAGTGTTACCAAGGATCACTCTTGAACTTAGTTTTGGGATTTTGGTCATTATCATCCATCCTAATCGATCATCAATCCAAATCAAATCCTTATATCATCAAATCCAGGTTGACCAATTGTCTACCAATTAACCTAATCTGATCTCATCAAACAAATCCACTTCGATTGAATCAATTATCTAGATCAAACCTATTGAGCCACATCCTTTTCGGCTAATCCATCATCAAATCAAATCAATCCTTTCATCACCAAGGTCATCCTAGCATCTTAGTCTCTCATATCATCTTGCATGCCCGTTTAGACTTGGTCGGAGACAAGGAAAATGGCCGAGCAACAAGCCCCAAATTCCCAAGCAAACATCCCTCAAGATCCGAACAACACAGCTAATGTCTCACAAGATCCCAATAACGGTACAAATATCCCTTGAGATCCACATAATGGTACATCATCATAATCCAACAATGATGGTCAAAACACATCACCACCCAGGGATGAGAACATGGTCAACCAACCCAAACTTATATTTGAGGAACACTTTAGTAACCCTGTCAATGTGCAAATGAAAGATTGCCTTCTCAAAAAACATGGGGAAGAAATCTTGGCCCACCTAATTGGAAAGGGTGTCAAGCCTCCATTAGGAGTCAACCTATCCAAGTATGGCAGCTACACATCCAACATACCCCAAGGCTCACAAAATGCACTAGGTAGTTCGTACGTCCCCAATGTTCCTCCAGTGGAAGGTTGGCATCAACTTGAATTCGACAACACCGTTCTGTATCCTATTAACAATCCCCCACACCCTGCAATCTCAGTCATGGGGGCCCCTCAAACAACTGATCCCAACGATCCTTTTTCCTATAACATGCCACAAAACATTCCACAACCACCACCATTAATGCTAACAACACCACCCCTTTTGAATCAACCTCCCATAAACGCTAGGGGCACCCATTCTAGTGCATTGCCTCCACCTCCTAGGGCCACAAACCTACCATCACCTTCGTACACATCTCAACAGCCTCCCTAATCTAACATACCATCTCCATTACTGCCACAAGGTACATCCCAACCAAATGTCCCCTTTGGTACCCAACAGGATCCATTACAAAATGCCTCCATATTCTCTTAGTCGCCTCATCAACAACAACCTCTACATAACCCCTTAATCTCTTCACAACAACCACCACACCAATCCCAAGGCAATCCGTCCTGACCTCCCACCCAAACCATATCCCTGTTCCTCACATCTCTTCTATGTCTGCAAGTCCAATCACAATACAACATCCCATCTCATCCCACACAACACCTCACATCACATCAGCAACCTCCCCAAAATTATTATTAGACTAACCAGTAGCCACCTTATGTGGCCTCCCAACAGTCATAGCAATACCTTTAGTACCCACTCGCCAATCTGCGACATCACGTTCAATCTCCTCAACATCCCACCACACATTTTTATCAAACAAATCCATACTATACCTCGCAACAACTACCCCAACACCAACAAAATCCCTTAGCATACCAACAAGGGATATCATCATCTCACCATCAAAATCCATACCTCAACCTTCAAACACTGTCTCAGCAAGATCTTTTGTCATCCTATCATCCATATCCACCTAACCTATGTTTGGCTCTCATGCCACCAGTCAACTCAGATATGTTAGAAATCAAAGCTGCTTTGAAAGATCTTCAAGCTAGGACTAGCAAACAATTGTTCAAATTTGAAGACATGTGTCCCTATCCATTTGGTCCCTCCATCTCATTGATCCCCTTCCCTAAAGACTTTGAAATACCAAAATTTGACATATATAAGGGGAATAAAGATCCTAAGGCCCACTTGCAAGAGTTTTACTCCCAGTGTCAGGAAGTTATGCACAATGACAACTATCTCTTGCGCTTGTTCCCACAGAGCCTGATGGGAAATGCCCTAGAATGGTTCATGGGTCTAGAACGAGGGTCCATAAAATCCTTTGCAGATCTTTCAGAAAAAAATGTTTCTTACTTCTCCTTCAATTTGGAGGACACTGATACCTTGGATCTCCTCAAAGAGAATCAATGGGAAGGTGAAACCTTCGCTAGCTACCTTCAGAGGTGGTGTGCACTAGCGAGCCGAATGAAAGCCCCTCTCAAAGAGGACATGGTCACCCTCTTCATGGAGAACTCCCATCCCGACATGGCTCATAATTTTAGGTTACACTGTGTCACCACTTTCACTGAGGTAGTGGAAAAAGGACCCATCCTTGAACGTGCCCTTATTGCCAAAGGGCACATCAAGATACACAACCATGACATAGAAAGGCCATCTGGTGATAAGTCTCGCTTTTGGAATAAGAACAAAAATGCAGTCAGTGATGGTGTCACTGACACTAAACGTGTTCAAGTGGCCAATACATCCTAGAGACAACAACCATATGTAGCTAATGCCATATCTGTGCCATAGGGGGCATCTCATCCTCCTCAACAGTCAAACTAGAACAGTCAAGGGAACGACAAACACCAGTATGCTCAATTAGGAGAACCCTTGAGTGTCGTCTTCAATAAGTTGTTACAGGTCAACTATCCGATCACGTATCCTATCACCAAACCACTTGACAAATCCAAGCCTAAACTTGCCTAGTTTAGGGAAAATGAATATTGTGAATTCCGTAAAATTAAGGGACACACTCTGAATAAGTGTCAAGGTCTTAAAAACTATGTCCAAGATCTTATTGATTGAGGAGATATCAAAGTCAACACAAGTCAAGCTTCGTCATCCAATGCTCAATTGCAGATATACCAAAACACCTTCCATAACCATAATCAAGGTGCAAGAACCTCCAACAACTATCCCCAAGACAACAACACAAATAATGTAAGCTATAAAAATGTACCCCTCAATTATGATGACATTTCCCATTACATTGAGCAGGTAGAACCCCGTGTGTCTATGATACATGTTAAAGCTAAAGATCCCCAATGTGTTGTTACTACACGATGATCCTGCATTACTGTCCCAACAGCCTCCACATCCACCCAATCAAATCATGTAAACTCTCAGTACAACACTCTTGATCACTTAGGAAAGACCTCTGCTCAGATCTCAATCTTGGATTTTCTTAAGTCTTCTCCCGTACATCAAGAAATTCTCAATAGAGCCTTACAGGAAATCCATGTACCTAATGATATCAATCCCACATGATTCCAAGCCTTAGTGGGACACCTGGCTTTGTCTTACCAGCTACACTTCAGCCAAAACGATATGCCAAATATTGATGCCAATCACAACTGTCCCTTGCACATTGAAGTCCTGGTTGCCCGACATAAAATAAAAAGGGTCTTGGTAGATAATGGCTCTGCTCTCAATCTTTGCACTTTGAAATTCATAAAACAGGTGGGGTACACTCAAGTGGATTTAAGTAATCAAATCATCACGATCAAGGATTATGATAATACATAAATAAATTCATAAGGAATTATCAATCTTCCTATCCAGGTTGGACCTATAGTTCAGTACACTACCTATCATGTCCTTGATCTGGACTTACCATATAATCTCCTCCTTGGCCACCCATGGCTTCACGCTATGCAAGTTATCCCCTGCACGTACCATCAATGCCTAAAATTCCTGGTTAATGGACAAGAGATCACCATTTATGCTGACCCACAACCATTTGAATACTGCCATGCTTTAGAAGTGTCATTTCCCCATTTACATTATTGTCCCAGGGTTGAAATGGGGGCATCTCAGTCATCATCCACTAATCCACCCTCCACCATGACAACCACTCCATCTTCCGCCACCAATCCCACAGTCACAAAGGTCCAAATCATTGACAAGGGATGTGGTGAATATGAAATGCATACTCCTCTAAATGTAGCAACAATGCCACTATCACCACACGAGTACGGTCAACCTTCAAACATTGCTCCAAAGGAAGACAAGACTATCACCTTCAGTGTAGAAAACATTCCTACTACTAATTTTTGGTCCCCTAGTATTAAGATAGATGCGCTAGAAGAATATATTAGTTAGTGGGTATACCATGAAGAACCCCAACTAGATCCTCCTCTAAAGGAATAATTTCAAGAAGTATACCCTTGGTCATCTAGGTTTGCATAAAATCATAACTACCAAGGCGAGGGCCAAGAAGAACAGGGGCAGTTGCAACCTATTGATATGTCAAAGCTACCACACAATATAGGCCTCAGATATGATAGAAAGCAGAAAGGCCCTACAATATCATATAATACTTCCAATAGTGTTACTGTGGACAATGGCTCATTGGAAGACATACCCAAGGAAGAATCCATTATATGTGCATACGATGACATTGATCGCATAGACTTGTCATCCATGTTCGAATGCCTATCCGTCTGTACCATTAGCCCGTCCCTTTGTCATCTTGAGCTTATTGATTGGGACCTACGTGACAACACACCTGTCAATATCTCTATGGATACATATGTTAACCTCATGGGATTGGGGGAGGATGAACACTCTAATCGCAAAAATAAGAACAAGAAAAATAAAAAAAAGGTCATCTATTGAAAACCTCCTTGAGGCACTTCCTGACCTAGAAAATGTAAAAATAAAGGATGCATTCGATAGTGAAAACCTTGAAGAGGTGATGGAGGATGGATATGTTCATCTTCCCCTTGTGGGAACTTAGTTATCTACACAATCATCCATCCTAATCAAAGAGACTAAAGAAGTTAATCTAGGTACAACCGAAAACCCTAAAGTCACCTATGTAGCCAAATCACTCTCAGACCAAGAATATGCAGTCATTGTTCAGTTACTCCAAGAGGGAATCATTAACTTTGCTTGGTCATATTCAGACATGCTATGCTTAGACCCCGCTTTAGTGGTTCATCATCTAGACGTTCGCCCAGATGCCAAGCCTGTTAAAGAGAAGCTCCGAAAAATACATCCACAGGTAGCATTATTAGTCAAGGAGGAATTAGAGAAATTACTAGATGCAGGTTTTATCAGACCAATTGACTACTCTAATTAGATCTCCAATATAGTACATGTTGCCAAACCCAATGGTGACATTCGAATTTGCATAGACTTCTGGGATCTTAACAAGTTCTGTCCAAAGGACGACTTCCCGCTGCCCAATATTGACATGTTGGTCGACCTTACTACAGGACATGAGATGTTATCCCTTATGGATGGTTTCTCTAGTTATAATCAGATCCGGATTGCACCTGAAGACCAACACAAGATCGCTTTTACGACACCTTGGGGTACTTTCTATTACAATGTTATGCCCTTTGGTCTCAAGAATGCGGGGGCGACATATCAGAGGGAAATGACTATCATCTTCCATGACCTCATCCACATTATCATGGAGGATTATGTTGATGACTTGCTAGGAAAATCCAAAACCCGAGCAGAGCATCCTGTCATCCTAAAAAATATTTTTGAGCGGTTAGAACATTACAAGCTACGACTAAATCCAAAAAAATGTGTCTTTGGCGTCACATTAGGAAATTTTTTGGGTTTCATAGTCTCTCGAAGGGGTATTGAGGTTGATCCTGCCAAGGTGAAAGCTATTATGGACATGCCATCCCCGCGCAATCTAAAACAATTAAGAAGTTTCCAAGGGAAGATGCAATCCATCGGTCGGTTCATAGCCCAGCTTGTAGATAAGTGTCAGTCATTCACCCATCTTCTAAAAAAAGGCTCCACCTTCAGATGGAATCAATAGTGTCAGAAAGGTTTCGATAAGATCAAGGAATACTTAGCTCATCCACCAATCTTGATGCCACCTATTGCAGGGAAACCCCTCCTACTTTACATCTTTACCACTTCAGTCGCACTAGGGGCATTGTTGGCACAACATGATGAATCATTGAAAGAAAGAGCAATCTACTACATCAGTCAGACACTAGTCGGCTATGAGTTAAACTACTCTCCCATGGAAAAATTCTACCTTGTAGTAGTTTTCAGCACACAAAAACTTTGACATTACATGCTCAGCCATCCGGTCAAGTTAATAGCAAAAATTGATCCACTAAAGTATTTGTTATCCATAACCACTCTAACTAGTCACATGGCTAAGTGGGTCATGCTCCTAAGTGAATTTGACATAGAGTATGTGGATCACAAATCCATAAAGGGACAAGTCATAGCTGATCAGTTGGCCGAGGCACCATTAGTGGATGCTTACCCTCTAGTCACTTAATTTTCAGATGAAGAATTTTTCACAGTTACAAAGGCACCCGTCTGGATATTGTATTTTGATGGGTCATATACTCATAATGGGTTAGGCACAAGAATTCTATTTGTTACCCCTCAAGGTGACTACATTCCAAAATCATTCAGGATAGAATTCCTATGTACCAACAACATAGTTGAGTACGAAGCCCTCCTCACAGGCCTCCGAATTGCAAAGCAATGGCACATAACTCACTTGAAGGTATTTGGTGATTCATTATTGGTAATTAAGCAGGTTAATGATGAATTTCTAACAAAAGATGATAAGCTATTACCCTATAAGTTCATGGTGGATGATTTTAAGAAATATTTCACCTTCATACAATTTGACCAAATTCCTAGAGCGCAGAACAAAGCAGCTGATGCAATGGCTACTATTGGCTCCCTAATTGACATGCCTAAAGATCGAACAGAGTGCGAGTTCCTTGTGGAACAACTTTTAATCCCAGCATATGATATCCCTGAGACTGACATGGTGTGTGACATTGTGGGTCCCACTTCCCCATGGTACCTAGACATATATACCTATTTGCATGATAATATTCTACCCCCAGATCTTACACACAATCAACGTAAATCTTTCGTTCACTGCTCTTCCTGATACATTATTTTCGGTGATACGCTTTATCGTCACGAGTATGATGGAATCCTCCTCTAATGTCTGAGTGAGACTGAAGCCCATATTGCACTAATGGAGGTACATAGTGGTGTTTGTGGGGCTCATTCAAATGGTATGGATTTGGCCAAAAGGATTCTTCGAGTTGGATATTATTGGCCTACATTAGAGCATGATGCTTGTGAATTCGTGAAGAAATGCCTTCCCTGCCAACAACACACAAATTTGATTCATGCTCCAGCACAAGACCTTCAACCCCTCCTAGCACCGTGACCCTTCTCTTAATGGGGTTTCGACTTGATTGGAAAATTTTACCCACCATCTTCTAATGGCCATACATTCATAATTATTGCCATTGAGTACTTCACCAAGTGGGTGGAAGCAATACCACTCTCACAGATCACCGATACTGAAATTTTAAAATTCATCCTTTACCATATTCTCTGCAGGTATGGTATCCCATCCACCATCCTCTTTGATAATGGAAAACATTTTAAAAACTAGGCCATGAAACACCTCTGCAACACCTTTCATATCCAACATTGTTGGTCAATGCCTTATTAGCCCTAGGGTAATGGTCAGGCAGAAGCAACCAACAAGATCCTTATCTGCATCCTCAAAAAGGTTGTCAATAACACTGGTCGAGATTGGCACCTCCATATTCATTCCTCCCTCTGGGTATATCGTACCTCCATCTGTACCCCTACAGACGCCACCCCCTATTCTTTAGTATATGGTACCGACACCGTCTTGCCAATCGAAGTTGAGCTCCCATCACTGAGGATTTCTCTAAAGAACCTTATCAGTGAGGAGGATGCTCGTGTTGCACGGCTTACACAACTGGAGTTGATGAAAGAAGAATCAAAGCCTATGATCATCTGCAAGCATACCAAAATTTCCTCAAACGTAACTACAATAAGAAGGTGTGTCCTCGACAGTTCTAGGTTGGTGATCTTGTCCTTAAAGAGAACCAACGCACCCAACATGACTGTGATAAGAAAGGAAAATTTGAGGCAAAGTAGTTGGGTCCTTATATCATAACCGCTAAATATGGATCTGGGGCATAAAAACTTGCTACTCTTGAAGGAGGGCCCCTCAAAGAACCTATCAATATCATGCATCTAAAGAGGTTCTACACCTAAGTCCACTTGGTAACCCCACCTATCAAAAATAAAAAAAAAATAGTAAAGAGAAATAAATCTATCCTATGGTGAAAACCACTTTTTGGTGGCACCTTGGATAAGTATGGGTGGTGAAAAACTAGTAACAGGCATCATCCGTAGAGGGTTTAATCATTATCTACCTGGCATCTTTGTTGTTTTATGCTTTCATCCGTCCTATCATCCTCACCCATCCCATCCTCGACCACTTGGTATATCTTTTGATTAAGCATTGGACAATCCATCTTGACTATCCCTCATCCTAAGCTTTTCAGTATCCCACTCTGAGCTTATGTCATTCATCTGCTCGTCGGTCGGTTTGTGTCTTTATATAGCCCCCCCATCATGCCAGTCTCCATATAGATCTAATCCTGTCGCATCCTTAGTCGAATTATGTTGCCCCTGTGCTGTCACGTAGGAAAGGTTGATCATTTGATCTGCCCTGGGGTATTATAATCATACTATGTTGGTTGTCCATCATTTGCCTTCATCTTCCTCTTTCCGCTTTATCCACAGTCTTTTCTTGAACTAGAGGTCTCTATGCTTTCATGTAGGCAAGGCTAATCTTTGATCATCCCCAGAGCCCCTAGGTCTGTAGGGTGTGTCAGTATGTGTCTTTGTTTGGCTTGTTCTTCACAAACGAAATCCTCTAGTATCAGGAGCTCTAGTTAATGAAAAACATCTTGCGTCAACTGGTTCATTCTAGTTTAGTATCCCTCATCGGTCTCAACAAGATGCATCCTTCCTAGCAGACCACATCAATCCCATCCATCCCCTTGATCCTATGGCAAATGACATTTTAAATTGCTTGCAATTTTTTTAATACTTTTGGATTTTGTTTATCATTTGAGCTCCCTATCGTCACTTGTCATGGTCACCTTGATCCATCATATCATGGTGTGCTTTGACTCGTCAACATAGGGATGCATCTTGGTTTTGTTTCTTTGTTGTTGTCTTCTCGGTTGTCCCATGTAGTACCCACCAAGATCCCTGAGGTCTTGTGTTACGCTGGTGCATCCTTGTGTGTTTGTGGTTATCCCAATACCTAGCCCAACCAAGATCATCGTGACCTTGGGGTGTTGGGATAGCCTTTTTGTTTGTTGTGTTTGTTTCATGCATTGGATGCCAACTCGCCTTGGTATTACATATCAGGGTATTCGGTATCTTATGCTATAGAAAAAATCAATGCTCTGAAGATGGCAAATTATGTTCTTAACTGCACTGCATTTCATTTCATTACATGCGCCCTTCATTCAACCTGATTCATAATCCATGACTTGTGATTTAGGTTGTGGAAAACTTTGACTCTTCTCCCTCTTGATTTTCCTCTTAGGGTACTAATGGTTTTTTGACAAGATCAGTATCACACCCACAGTACACCTATCGCCTATCTGCATTCCCATACATGTCCATATTAACATTTACATAATACATGCATTACCACCTGCAAAAGCATATTGTTGGATACATCCTAATTACATTTCATACCCAATATTCATATCATCCTGCATTATCAACATTAATACATACATAATCATCCATCCACATAAGCATGAAATATCATATACATGTGCATACATAAACCAAATCATCCATCCACATAATCATGAAATATCATATACATGTGCATACATCAACTGAATCATCCATCACAAAAAAGGTAATGCATAGTGTTAATAGGGGCTATAGCATATCATAATCAAAATAATATAATGTCCCTCTCATCATAATGTCTCAAGCATAATCCACTACATATCCATCATGTATCATCAAATAAGGTACAAAATTCAGAGATGTAGATCACCTTTGATCTCTGCTGATAAGTACTAAACCTCCATCCTGTACCTACCAAAAAACTGGTATCTTGTCATTTGCTCTCTGACTGCTCTACTATGAGCTGCCCACATTTGATCTCTGAGGAGATTCAAGCACTGGCCCTCTGTGCGTGGGAGTTCCCTGATACTCATGTGTAGGAGTCCCCTGGTAACCCCCGTAAGGAGGAGTCTGCCGATAGTTGTTATACCCTCTGGTATGTGTCCCTAATGACTAGGACAATACTGACATCTGAGGTGCTTGTTTGATGTAGTGTGTTGTGCACTGCGCGAGATCTGGAACAACATGCTCATTCGCACACTTCCAATAACTCACCTCCTACATATAATCATCCCGCTGCATAGCCTAATGCCTAGTGGCATTCCACTCATGTCTATACTGGTCACGGTCCCCACTAATAGCTCTCTGCTCCTATCCCTAGGCCTCCTGTGCTAATATTAGCTATTGTACCTGCTTTGTGACCCTGTCCCTCTCAGCTTGTGCAGCCTGTAATTGTGCATGTAACCCCTGTACCTCTACCCCTGGCCCAACCCCCCTCCACTTGTCCTCCCTGCAGCTAGGCTACTGCTGTGTCTCACCCACTTTGCAACATTTGCATCTGCACCTCTGCGACATCTCTCTCCCTATGTGTGGCCTGTCCCCGAGTCTCCACTGCATCCCTATCCCTCTGAAGTGCCTGAAGTCTCAACTTGGCTACATCTCACTCTCACTGAAGACTTGATAACTATGACACCGCTGCATCCCTCTCTCTCTAAAGAGACTGAACCTTTGCCTCTACCACCCGCCTCTCACTCTGTAACACCTGAGCACGTGCTTGTACCACATCTCTCTCTGCCTCTATGATTTGTACCTATGCCTGTGCCACGTATCTCTCTGTCTACAGAATGTGTATCTGCACTCTCATCTCCTCCTCTCTCTACTGCATCAATCCCATATCCCCAACTGTCTGCTGTAAATAGTGCACTTTGTCTCTGAGCTCATTCCGCTCCTAATGCAGATCTGCTCTCTCTCTCCATAACAGCTCTAGCTGTCCCCACAAACCCTCTATATCTCCTGCAGCCCCTACCCAAATATTTGTAGGCTCCTGCCCTGTCCCTCCTCCAATAGCCTGTTGTATTGCCACCTCTGCCACCAAATGGTCTTTCTCCCATCTCACCACATCCCCCTTCTCATGCTCCTTAGCCACCTCCGCTCACAACCTCTCTACCTTTTCCCATAGGTCAACTGCCTCATCCCGTGCCTCATCCCTCTCTCTCAACCATCCCCTCTCCACATCTATCACTAGCGTGGCCAAGTTTGAGTAATCCCTCTCACTCTGGACGAATCATGCTTGTAGCTCACTCATCTTTGCCTCTAATCTGACCCGCTCTGTCTCTGTCTATCGTAATCGCTGCTCACTGAGTCACAGTCTCTCCAAGGTCCCTCTCAATACCACCACTAAATCCTCTCCTCTAGGTGGTGCTATCGATAGTGGTGCGAAGCACATCAAAATCAATGTCCATCTCCTACAACTCATACCCCTCACTCTCTGCTGACGCCTCCATCTTGTCCACCTCAATCACCACAGGGGCTCCGTCTTCCCCCATCATCCTCTCCTGCTCTCCACTGGCCTCGACCTCCTCCTGTCTCTGCTATCATGAGAGTGAGGGAGAGATAATTAGGAGGGGGAGGGAGAGGGAGAGAGGGAGAGGAAGAGAGAGAGAGAGAGAGAGAGAGAGAGAGAGAGAGAGAGAGGGAGAGAGAGAGAGAGAGAGAGGGTGGAGAGCTTAAGGGTTTGAGTTGGGTTTAAGAATTATAGGGCTAAAAGTTAGAGTGGATAGACATATAGGAGTGAGTGGGGAGGAAAGAGAGACGAGAGGGAGGAGGGAGTGGGAGGAGAGAAAAGGAGGAGTGAAGTAGGGGGAAGGAGAGGGAAAGAGTTCATTAGGAGGGGGGAAGAGAGAGGGAAAGAGGGGAAGAAGTGGAGAGAGAAAGAGTTCATTAGGAGGGAGGAGGGAGAGGGAAAGGGGGGAAGAAGTGGA
>VDFB02163413.1:0-10233 GCA_007258455.2 Sequoia sempervirens
ACCCACTTATTAAATAGTAAGGAAAGGATCATCCCCTGTAACATGCCAAAATATGATGCGTACATACCAAGTCTGCAACCTTATTACTCTTCACACACTTGGAATATTATGACATTACTCAAGAGTTTTCACATTGCAGTTCTCACTTGGAGCACAAAATGCATGTGACTCATTGAGACATTGTAAGTCATAGCTAACCGTAATATTAGGAGTATAGATGGAATTTTTCATTGCATATTTGTCTCCACAAAATTCAACTATCCTTTATGTTTTGATAGAATTTTATACCCTATAAATAATTTTTATCCATTTATTTAAATAATTAAATAAGGGAAGTAGAGATTTAAATTATTAAGGATCACCTAACCAAATTTACCCAAGTAGTATCAGATTTTGGTTTTAATGTATTGAAATTATCCACCATCTTTTGGCAAATAATAAAGATTTGCATATCTTGCAATCATTTTTGTGCATATCCTACAATCATTGCATTGCATGGGTCAAGGAAAACATGCAAATGGGAATGTCAAAAGAGGTCAAAACATGGGCCCATGTGGAAAAATAGGCAACAACAGTGCAAAGGGAGGACATAAGGAAGCAAATCAAGGAGCAAATGTGGGAAGAAAAGGACAGATAGAGTAGGGCAGCAAACATAATAATTAAAGGGTTGAAGGAGCATGGTGATGGAGAAGTCACTAGCAAAGTAGTAAGGGATTTTCTACTAAGTAAGCTTCAGTGGGGAGGACATATCCTCCAAGCAAATAGAATTGGTAAAACCATGGGAGGAGGAAAGAGCGGGAATATAAGAGTAACCTTGAAAAGTGGTGAAAATAGGAACCAAATTTTAAGAAACAAAAGGTTCCTCCAAGGCAGGACATTTTATATAGATGAGGATTTAACTCTAGCATAACTAGAAGAAAGAAGGAAATAATGGGAGAAAGTTATAACAGCAAGAAAAGCAGGAAAAGATGCATGGTTATATAGGGGGAAAGCTCAATTCAGGGACAACACAAACCATAATAAATAGGAAGGCGGGGGGAGGACCCCAAGATTGCCTCTCAGTGGTAGAAGCAGTCTTTTAAGGATCTATGACATTTTCTTTGAATGCTTACATTAACAATTACAAACCAAAAGTGCTTAATTATAATTAAACACACAAACAAAATTTAAATAACAGAATTACAAAGTAATTAAAGAAAGAAAAGAATGAGAGATAAAGATAGTGCAAACGAAGATTGATAACATTGTTCATCGTTTAGAACGACTACATCTCTAAGCCCCTCTCCAATGAGTGGACCGATCCAATTATTCCTCCAAAAATTCGATTACATTCATTGGCAAAACCTCCCATTGGTTTACAAAGAAATTTACAAATGCACTTCCAAAGTGCATGGAAACAAGCTTCTCCAAAAGCACGGAAATACAATAATTTCTCCAAGGAAAACAATCTCTCACACTTGCAAAATTCTTCCAAAATCACTTGACTTCTCTCACCTTTCTCACCTCCTTTTATAGCCCAAAATTACCAAAATTGGTGTAAAACCAATTAACTACCCAATCTCCCTTACATAGTGCAAATTTTCAAAAATATCCCCCTTTTCACAACTTCCGGAAGGATAATATTCCTCAATATATATATATATATATATATATATTTCAATTGAATGGTTCTAACGGGTCTATTCCCTATTAAATTGGGATAATCAATTATATAAAGTTTTACGGATAAAATTTTCCCCTTTAGATTAGGAATAATATTCATAATATTTTTGAAAAGGGATATAAGATTTTCCATGAATAAATCATAACCTTATTTTGAGGCATTTTGTGGGCAAAAATTTATTAAGTTTAGAGAGAATGGGGGGTGGTGGTCCCACCACACTCCCCTCCTCTTTATCTCCTCCTAAAAGAGGGGGATGTGTTCCCCTTCAAAGGTGGGTTGACCCCCATACCATGGGTGGCGCCCCACTTAATGCGGACCGCCCCTTATGGATGGGTGGGGCCCATCTTAATTTTTCTTTAATTATATACTATATTTTTATATATATTTTTATATATATTTTTAAATTATTTTTTTTTCCAAAATAATTTTTGCCACTTGGAGGGAGGAGGTGATGCCATGTGTCAAGGGCTGATTGGCCATTGTGTTGACTGGGCACTGACATCATCGGGTTGACCCAATCTTTGACCTTTCATAACTTCGCCATATGGATTCCGTTTTCCATGAAATGAACTCTGTCAAAATCGTGATGATGAGCACTTCACAATGGTGCTAACTTTGACCAATTTTGATGACTTTTATTTTTTTGCCCTTTTTTTTTGGCCTGGTTCTAAGAGTTGACTAGAGGTTTGATCGTATATATTTTGAGCTCTAGGACTCCAATTGACTCCATTCGAGTTGTGTTGGAGTCAAGATCCTGAGCACTTTCTAATGATACCAAAACTGGAGAAAATGGAGAATTTCAAAATTTGACAAAAATCCTTTGGATCAATCCTCCCCACTAGAGAGCTTTTGGACCTCTGAAAGCTGGTTACTCAGAAAGTAAGTGAGGGTAAAGCTCCCTCACTTTACCAATCTCCATCCACTTTTCCTTTCTTGGATGCATCCCTTTTAGCCCCACTCGGAGGTATTCAACTGCTCCTCTTCGTGAAGTCCTGGTGTTACTGTCGAGGATAACGTCTTCAGGCAACTCTAACATGTACTCTAGTGAAAGGTCATCAATTGATGGAACTTTCACTTCAACCTCCTCATCTAGTATCATCGGAGGTTCGTACAACTTCAAGTTCTCAACATTGACTACCGAGTAAATCTACATGTATGGAGGAAGATTAAGGCGGAAGGCATTTGTGCCAATCTTTTCTAGAATTTTGAATGGACCATATATGATCAGCTTGAGCTTCCTTCCTTCAACTTGCATTCTTTCCTTGCTTATGTGTAACCAAACTCTGTCTCCAACTTGCAGAGGATGATTAATGCAATGCTTGTCATGACGAGCCTTGTACTTTGCTTGACTCTTTTCCAATTGTGCTTCTACGGCCTGATGAACTGCTTGGACCTTTTGGATGAACTTTAAAGCCCTTTTTGCATCAAGGCGTCCATCTTTAACATCATTTGGTCCAAAAGAAAATTCCATTGGTGTCTTTGGAAAATAACCGAAGCAAGTCTCAAAAGGAGACCTCTTTGTAGAAGAATGGGTTGCATGGTTGTAGGCATGCTGCACATAATGAAGGCTTTCATCCCACAACTTAGGATGCTTGCTACAATATCCTCTGAGCAGATGCACAACTGTCCTGTTGACTACCTTTGTCTGTCCATTGGTCTATGGATGGAAGGTTGTACTCTTCTTTAGTTTAGTATCCATAAGTCCCCATAAGACTAACCAAAACTCCCCAAGGAATCGAGAATCTCGATCTGATACAATGGAAGTGGGTAACCCAAAGGTAACCCATATAAATTGAAAATACATATGAGTTGTCAATTGAGCAGTGACTTTCTTTTTACATGGCATAAGAATACACATCTTGTTGAACCAATCAACTACTACATACAAATAGTCATGCCCTTTCCTAGACATAGGTAACCCCCCGAAAAAATCCATAGATACACTTTCCCATGGTCGGGACGGTATAGGTAAAGGTGTGTACAACCCCAATTTCCTGTTACTTGGTTTGCTAGTTGCACACATCACACATCCCTTAATATATTTTGTTATAATTTCCTGCATTCAAGGCCAGTAGCAATATTTTTGTAGTTGTGCCAAAGTTTTACTAACCCCAAAATGTCCTACAATTAGCGATGTGTGTGCCTCTCTGATTACATGTGCTTGTTCATTCTTTGGAATGCATAATTTTCCTAAGTGATACAAGATTTTATCATGCACATAATAATCCTTTTCTTCTACTTGTTTGCCTTGGATAGAGTTGCATAGATATCCTTAAAATTTTCATCAGTAGCATATTGTTCTTCAAAACTTGCATGCATCATAGAACTATTTTTAAGGATTATCGAAGCATTAGAAACTGGAGGTCTAGAAAGCATATCTGCTACTTTGTTATGGGCTCCTTTCTTATACTTAATGACTAAGTGAAACTATTGTAAAAATCCCATCCATCTGAAATGCCTACTTTGCTGCAACTTAGTTTGTGAATGCAGATATTGCAATGGCTGATGATTAGTATGGATTATTGTTTCCTTTCCCATTATATAATGTTTCCATTTCTTAACACTTTGTACTAAAGCATAAAGTTCTTTATCGTAAGTTGGATAGTACTTCTTGTGCTAGAAAAAGTGATGTAGAGATAAAGGTTCACAACATCCAACCTAGTTCATGAAATAGAATACTCTTTCTTTGAGACAATTTCAACTACTCATTCTTGAGAAATAAGGCTCCAAAGAGGCCAATATAACAAAGCATGTACCCTCAAATCAACTCCAAAACCACACATAACTAGAGGCAGAATTTAATAAACTCATAAAACCATCAACTCAATCATCTTTCTCAAAAAAAATCATCTATTAAAGCGGCAAATACAAAAACCCATACTCAAGGCTTGAACAAAGCTCCATTCAATGAGGGTTTGTAGAAAGTATGTTTTCTAAACCTTATACCAACTTACAACACCTTCAATCATAATGGAATATGTCTGCACAAATTCAAACAATCATAAAAAATTGCTTTCCCAAAAGATTTCACACTTTTCCATCCTTGAACCTCTCAAATTCACCCAAAACATGCAATTTTAACAACTAGGGCAGCCTAGGGCATCACCAAAAATATATCAAACCTTATTCAAATTCTCTGAAACCTTGGATATATTAAGAACACCTCAAAATTAATCTTTCCACAAATTTTTAGAAGTTTCCACCATACAAATTAGAAGAAATCACATTTTTTTGTATGCAACCTCAAAAACCCTATGTTCAGAACAGTATTTAGGAAATGACTTGTTTGACCCCTTAAATGGAATTATAAAAATTACTGGTAAAAATAAAGTTTGTCCACCACATCAATATCTTTCAATATATCCAAGTTCTAGGTCCGTACCATTCCGTACTTGTCCGTACTAACATGTTTTCTGAACTGCAACTTCTGAAAAACGTTTTCTGAACTACCTGCCTACACAAAAATCATCATAACTTTCTTATTACTCAATGAAAATGAGTGAGACTTGAACCAATGGAAATATTATTCAATAACCTACACAAAAAAATTACTTTCACAAAGTTTTCAGGCTATACTAGGCCGTACAAGGCCTGGAAACAGAGAGAAAACTGTTAAAACTTCAAAACAAAGTATTGAAATTGACAAAATTGATTCCAATTTACATTTTTTTCCTTTGGCTCTACTCTTCAAGGCTTAAATAGATTTTTACAACATAAATAATGACTTCCCCTTCATTTCCAACTAATTAACTACTCTTTACAACCAATTGACCCTTCATATTCTTACTTTTGTTCACATTTTGCACTTTTGCAATTTTACATGTTTTGGAACTTTTGCAACAAAATGACTCAACCAACCCCTTAGTGACTTTAAATATATTAAAATATAACCACCCAAGACCTTTTACCTTTTACATACATTTTACATTCAAAGATTCAATTTTTGAAATGTAGCCTTTTGAAGAAATTTGTGAGCAAGGTGCTCCTGCACCATACAACCAACCAGCAAAACTTTCCAAGTCCCTTGGAAACATGATTGTACCTACAAAAAAAAATTAATCTTCCTTGTTCTTTGTCTTCTCTAACCAATCCTTTGTTCAACTTCTCATCTACTCCCATCAGTGGACTACTCTTCAGGCTACAAACTCAAGTGCTTCTTCAGAAAACTATCCATCTCTCTTTAACCTGCCAACTCAAACATGAACTCAACAAACCATCCATCTACCCAACTGCAGATCCTGGAAGATGTCTCTCTCTCTTTTCCTCTGCACCTTCTACCCAGCTTAATCTCCATTGGAGGATGGTGACCACAGACCTTTCCTCGTCTGCCAACACACAACTCAAAAACTTTCCTCTTTGCAGTTAGATGGACCAAGCACTTGCAACCAAACTCAATAAAAATAACTCAACAACCCAGATCAGCTAGCTCTGATACCAATTTGATGCAGAGACAAAGGTTCACAATATCCAACCTAGTTCATGAAATAGAATACTCTTTCTTTGAGACAATTTCAACTACTCATTCTTGAGAAATAAGGCTCCAAAGAGGCCAATATAACAAAACATGTACCCTCAAATCAACTCCAAAATCACAAATAACTAGAGGCAGCATTGAATCAACTCATAAATCCATCAACTCAATCATCTTTCTCCGGCAATCATCTGGCTGATAAGTAAAACCCATGCCAAGGCAGACATAGCCAGGCAATGGGGTTTGTAGAAAGTATGTTTTCTAAACCTCATACCAACTTTCCACACCTTCAATCATACTGGAATATATCTACACAAACTCAAACAATCATCAAAAATTGCTTCCCCAAAAGATTTCACACTTTTCCATCCTTGAACCTCTCAAATTCACCCAAAACATGCAATTTTAACAACTACGGCAGTCTAGAGCATCACCAAAAACATAGAAAACCTTATTAAAATTCTCTAAAACCTTGGATATAGTAAGAAAACCTTAAAATAAATCTTTTCACAAATTTTTAGAAGTTTCCATTGTACAGATTAGAAGAAATCACATTTTTTTGTATGCAACCCCAAAAACCCTATGTTTAGAATAGTTTTTAGGAAATGACTTGTTTGACCCCTTAAATGGCATTATAAAAATTACTGGTAAAAAGAAAGTTTTTCCACCACATCAATACCTTTCAATATATCTAAGTTTTAGATCTATACCATTCCGTACTTGTCTGTACTAACATGTTTTCTGAACTACAATTTCTGAAAAACGTTTTCTGAACTGCCTGCCTACACAAAAATCATCATAACTTTCTTATTACTCAATGAAAATGAGTGAGACTTGAACCAATGGAAAGCTTATTCAATAACCTACACAATAAAACTACTTTCACAAAGTTTTTAGGCTGTACTATTCTGTACAAGGCCTGGAAACAGAGAGAAAACTGTTAAAACTTTAAAACAAGGTATTGAAATTGACAAAATTGATTCCAATTTACATTGCCTCCCTTTGGTTCACCTCTCCAAGGCTTAAATAGATGCTTACAACATAAAGAATGACTTCCCCTTCATTTCCAACTAATTAACTACCCTTTACAACCAATTGACTCTTCATATTCTTGCTTTTGTTCACATTTTGCACTTTTACAATTTTACATGTTTTGCAACTTTTGCAACAAAATGACTCAACCAACCCCTTAGTGACTTTAAATATATTAAAATATAACCACCCAAGACATTTTACAATGCTTTTACATACATTTTACATTCAAAGATTCAATTTTTGAAATGTAGCCTTTTGAAGGAATTTGTGAGCAAGGTGCTCCTGCACCATTTTCCGATCTTCGAAATGGCCCTTATTAGACGCATTTGGTCTTGATCAATTGCTTCTTCTTCTTCTCCTTCATCCTCACTTTCCTCTCTCAGGTTTAACCCTCTTCTCAATTGCTCTTGTAACACATCAATCTGTCTCTAAGAACGCGATTGCATCTCTTCCACCAGCATCTCGCTTGCTTTCGACCACCACCGTACCTGCAAAATCTTTTCTTGACCACAACCCGCGGTCCCTGAAGATGCGAGGCCTCACGATCCGGTGATCTGTCCAGCTCCGAAGGCTTCCTGCGATTACCGCCCGGTGGGGGCGCCCGAGACGAGGAAATAACCCACAAACAAGGGAATGGTGCAATTTGACCGGAGTAAAAGATTCTTACATGCAAAGGGATCTCAAAATCCCAGAGTTCTACAATGCATGCAGAGTTACGAGGATTCACCAGGGATAACCCTTCGCCACAATATCGCGAACTTGTCCACTCAAGAGTTACCCAAAAGTTAGAAACCCTCCATAAATGGGGCTCCTCTCTTTGGTTTTAGACCAAGGAAACAACATTAAAGAGTCTAGGCGGGTTTGAAAAAATTGAAGTTCAAGTTTCAAAACATTTTACGGTGCATCGCTACAGAAGGTGCACCAGCTTCACTGGGGGCCATAGCGATCCACGGGGCTCCGGGTAGAACCGTTTAGCGAACGTTGGGGAAAGGTTTAAGTCAAGAACGCATTTGAAATCCGCTACGCTAATTTTGGCAAGTTTCGGGGCCATTCCGGGAGCTCTAAGTGCCTCAAATCCAACTCGAAAGATTTTTAGGTGCAAATCTAGGAAACTAAAACTGCAATATCTTTCAACCAAGGAATAGAAAATAAAAACTGTAAATTGGGAATTTCATTATGATGAAAAGGGTATCCAAAAATGTAAAAACATCTAAAAACCGAGAAACTTGAAATTTAACTATTTTTGGGTGATGCAAGATTGCCCTTACACCACTGGATGCTCTTGCATCAATATTCCATAAATGGAATTAATTGGTAAGGGATCTATGCTTTTGAGCACTATTAAAAGGGTATCTACTCTTACTAAGGGTGAATTCTTCTGGATTATTTAGAAAGGTAGGAGAGCTCTCTTCTAGACTAACTCTTGGGATGGCCATCCTCTTGTTATTTCTTCTTTTCCGAAGTCTAACCCTTAAGTGATATTTTTGTGGTTGTTGGGTGGTCTAATGTGGATAGGTTTAAATATTCTTCTTCTTTAGGAGGCTCTTTGGTTTATCAATGGTGAAATCCTAAAAGTTGGCCTGTTGGTGGCTCTTAAGAAGAATGAAATACTCTAGCTTGTATTCTTGTGAAGTGGCCTTGTTGTTCCTTAGAAGACAGTGATTTTCTTACTTGGGGCAATGATTCTAAAGGTATCTACTTGGAACTTAGGGGTATGTTATTTTGGAGTCCTGGTATGGTAACCTAAGAGTGTATCCTTGGTGGAAGTGTATCTAGAGTAAGTTTGGGTGGCCTAAGTGTAATATGTTCTTATGGTTATTGAGTCAAAACAAATGCCTTGCCTAGGAAAATGTTAAGAAAATATATGTTTGTGACCTATCTCTTTGTTTTCTATGTGGGTGCAATGAAGAAAGTACTAATCATCTATTTTTCTAGTGTACTTTTTCCTTAGAAATATGAAGAATTTGGTGGAAGATTTGGAGGAGACCATTTATGCATGCTTCATATTTGTATGAATTTTGGGAGAACTTGGGCCCTCCTCTAACTTTGGCTTCCTTTTTATGGCAGCTTGGGAGTTGGGTCCTTCCATCATTATTTGGTAGATCTAGTTAGAGAGAAATCGATGCATCTTCTAAGATTATCGATGAGTGGCTCTACAAGTCTAGTATAAGGTGAAGAGCATCTTTAAAGAAACCATTGAATCTAAATTTAACTTGGGGGAATCTATGTCTTAATTAGAAGTGGATATTGCTACTTTCCTTGAGCTTTTTATCCCCCTGGACCCTTAGGCACATCAAAGAAATAGACAAAAACTTTCCAAGAAGGTAGATTGGTTGGGCAAGTGGAGTCCTCCTCCTAAAGGTTTCTTCAAAATTAAAACTAATGGATCAGCTCAAGGGAACCTAGGTGATATTGGGATCAAGGGAGTTGGACGAGACAATAGGGGATTTATTCAATTTTTCTTCTCTAGTTATATAAGAGTGCACTCTAGTAATCAAATGGAGGCTAGGGATATTCTTAAGGATTTGGAGAAAGCTTGTGATATGGGTTGTAAGAAGGTTATTTGTGAAATAGATTCCATGATTTTTGTCTAATGTAGAGATGGATTCAAACACTCTAAACCCCCTCTAAAATCCTCACAATAAATGCTAAAATAGAACCAAAAACTTGCAAATTAACACCATAAATTGTTTGCAAATGGAACCATTAAATTGCATAGTTCAGGAAATTTGATTGCAAAAAGGTTTTTAGTCATTTATGGATTGTTATGCAGAAAATAAAATCAATACAATCAACTGATATGCAAGTGAATAGCAATCTAACACATTCTATGCTCAACTATGTGAGATCCTACAACCAAATTCATCTTCCAATAATTCAACACCCCTTGCAACTTCAGTGGCTTCAATATTATTGTTTTGGAACCTTCATGGAATGCTATAAATCAATAAAAACATACAAAAAACATCCAAGAAGATCTTCTTGAGAATACCGGACCTTCCTTCTTTCTCTCTTCAAAATTCCTCTTCAAAACCCCTGCAATGAAAAGTGGTTTCTTGATTCT
>VDFB02163414.1:0-67032 GCA_007258455.2 Sequoia sempervirens
TTTGGTTATTTTAGGTTGCTAACTAGTTTTTTCTAACCTCTATTTTACAGTTCTAATCAGTTTTTGCAGGTTGGTCTAATCAAGGTGAAGGAGGAAAACAAGGTTGAAAGTGGAATTATGGCATCATTCTCTCATTACATCAAGTGTTTTTTAACACTTTAGTATTTTCTTAACACTTTTGGAGAGCTCATAATTTCTCTTAAGGATTTGTTATCTTTTATGCTCTTAGGATACACTAAACTTCTTTTGGGCTCTAAAAAGAACACCACAAAAGTTTTCAATTTTTTCTACAAAGGGGTTAAAAAGAACTTTAGGAAAATCCACTAGATTTTGTTTAAAGGTTAACAATTGAGCAATCAAAATTTCACACTTCCTTTGGTGCTTAAAAAGAATCCACTCTTGCTTTGAAAGGATAAAATGAACATGTGCTTCTTTGTCTTGTAATCATTTACCCAAAATAATACCATTGAAAATATGTATGCACTTCTCTCATGCCTCATGGTGATCTTGAGAATCAAAAGGCTTTTTGGTGGTCTTAAGTTGTGTAAATGATTTCCTACACACTTCAATTTGGATTTTTAAATTGAGAAAATATTGCGAGTGTGAGTGAAACATATTGCGTGTGTTCTCTCTTTGTTTCTCAACAAAGATTGATCAAACTATGGATATGTTTGCTCTCTTTTGTTTATCTTAGAGGGCCTGCCTTGTGGGAAAAATTACTCACCCGAGGGAATGACCCAACCGACAACACGCTAAAACCAAGCGACTTCCAACTAGTATATAAGTGTGGGTACTTGTTGAAAGGAAAGTATCACAAGGATTATTTTGAAAAGAAGGGAAACAATGGTCTCTCACCACATGGATGGTCCCCCATGAACAAAATGCCCGCATTAAAACCCTTGTTTAGAAAAGGCCAAAATACTTGATCTATTTGTTGGTGCAAGAATGGTCGTTCTGAAGCCGCCCCACACTTTTAAGGATTTTGGTAGAAATGCAAAGTATGTCATGGGATATTCATGGATACTAATGCTTGGTTGACTCGAGAAGCAAGTGCACTATAAGGGGGAGCCTGTGTAGTCAAGCATCTAACCATTCACTAAAAGTAGGTGTAGCTAGACTTATACAAGTGGGGATTCAACAAATATTGTCTCAATATCCCTAGGGTTGTGCATGTTCTTGAAATCAAAACACTTTGCTTGATTGAAAACATTGGAAAAACAAACATTTAACATGAGTGCCAAATTTCAAACCCTTTAGGAGAATCAAATACCCTTGAACAAATTCACATGCTATTGCTTGCCCTTGGGATTTGCATCCTTAGAGGCTTCTAAGTATTTGGATTTCATCTCAATTTTCTCCTACTAAATTCAACAAAAGGTAACCTTTGCCTTGATTTCCTTGATTTCCACATAATTCAATTTGTGGGATGAAAGAAAATTAGGACATTGGACATCTAGTTTTAAAAACCTAATCAAGAATTGTTTGTGGTAAAAAGAACTCATGAAGCAAAGCTAAGAACAATTGAACCCCACACATGTGTCTCAAATGATTTCATGCAAGATCAAAATCTAGAAACCAAAGTCAAAATCTCTTAGTCCAAAAGATCATCAAAAGCGTCTCTCAACACTCTACGCATTCAAACAAATATTTCTTTTCAAATTTTATAGAAGAGCTTCAAGAAACAATCCCAATTTGTACTCATTCTATTATTGTCAAAATCCAAATCTTTTTCAAGAATTTGAACACCTTGTTTAGAGTAAAGCATGTTCTTCAAAACCAAGGTCTTGTAAACAAGAGTCTTTTTAGGTACACATAGGATCAAAATCAAACCTCCATTCATCTCTCAAACATCAAACCAAGATCATCTCACCAAAAACTCTTGAAATCATCCTTCATGCTAGAACTTTTGGAAAATCCATGAATCAAAAATCCTTGAAACAAATCAAAATCCTTGGATCAAAATCCTTGAATCAAAACATCAAAATCATCTTGTTTAGTTAAGTATGTGTAGATGTATCCTTCTCCATATGCTTAGTTAAATTATCACCAAATCATCTTGTTTGGTTAAGTGGGGTAGATGCATCCTTCTCCCTACACTTAGTCAAATTATCATCTTGTGAGCAAGTCTAACCCATAGATAACATCCAACATCTTGGGATCCATTTGTTCATTATCCAAAATCAAAACAATCCAAAACCAAGTCAAGGTCAAAATCAAATCCAAGAATCATAGAATCCAAAACCAAAATCCAAGAATCCAAAAAGTCCCAAAATTCTAGCATCCCCTCGCAATATCTTCCAAGAGTTTAATCATCCATATCATCCACCTTTCACGCATTTCACCATCACACCTTTGATCCTTAATCATCCTAGATCTTCTCTTTTGAGCCTCATTTTATGGTTCAAACAAGATCACAACACAAGAAGAACATGGAGACCAACAAAGGAACATCAACTTCAAGTGACCTAAGCCAAACAAATTCCAAAATGAATACTATTGGATCAAGAAATCCCCTAATTAATTTTCCTTCATCATCACAAAATCCACAAGAGGAAAGTCAAGTAGAGGATATCACCAATAATTTCTTTGGAATGACACAAGATGAGATCACTTAAATGGTCCAAAATCCTAAGAATCATAGAATTTTCAACATCATGATGAAGCTCCATCCCTCACAATACATGCTGGAATTAGCAAAACAAGGGGCTAAACTCCCCTTTGACTACAATGTGAGCACCATTGTGGAACAACCTTTTGGGGTCATGCCTCCAATTTCATCCATGCCCCCAATCTCATCGACACCCCATTCAAATCATCACCCAACCCATCCCTCAAATTACATCATTCATTGCTCCAACTCAACCTATTGTTAACCAAGGGAGTGCATTTCTCAATGCACTACAAACTCACCCCCTTGTGAGTAACCAAGATTTTGATGCAAGCATGATCTTAGGGAAATTTCTACCCCAAAATCCATCACATACATATGTCCTCCTCACCTTTCATGATTTGAATGATTCATCATCATCATTTCACGCAACACCAACATACTTGTTAAATACACAAACTTCTCTCCCTATGACCTCGCAAGGAGAAGGAGACTTATTTGGACTAGGGGGCATCTTTGACCCTACATTTTCATCATTTCCCAAAGGAATTATGCCACTCACTTTTCCACCACTTCCAACCTTACCACCAACATCAACATCAAATCTCAGTTTGGGATTACCTCCATTTCTACCACCCATTCAAAACAATCCCCCAAACATCAATCAAAGCATCATACCAAATCATCCCATCTTGCAATCGATATCACAACAATAGATGGAAACCATCCCAATAACACAAGAAACCATCACATCATCAACAATACCTCAAAATATGGTCTCTAAAAAACCAAGCATATCAATCACACCATCCACTGCAATTCCAATCATCAATAGAATGGTTCCTCTCATCACAACAACAAACACCATACCAAATCCATCGCCACCACCACCACCTCCACCACCAAACAAAAATATGTCAAGCCAATATAGAATTGCATTACAAGCTACCTATCAAAAGGAACTTCAACGAATCCAAAATTGACAAGCTGCACAACTAACCGCTCAACAAGTGCAAAACAAGATGCACAACAAGATCAACAAGCACAAAAGGTTGCTCAAGCTCAAGCTTTATTACAACAACAATAAGTTGATCAAGTCGTACAAGCTACATAGATTGCACAAGCTTCCCAACAAGCACAAGCCCAAGCTTAGGCACAAGTGCAAGCTCAAGCCCAATGCCAAGCTCAACAAGCATAGGTGCAAGCAAAGTACCTCACACAAGAACAAGTAGCCCAACAACAAGCATACCAAAAAGCACTGAAGCAATACCAAGAGTAGCAAGAAGCAACCCAACTAGCAACCCAACAACAAGCATCGTTGGTGCAACAATGACAACAAGCTTAGCAACAGGAACTATTAGCACAACAACAATAGGATCATCAATAAAAATTGTTGATACAACAAGTACAATCATACTTGGCACAAAAAAAAGAAGCAAGCACCATCCAACACCACACCAACCAATCCACCCATCCCTCCAACAAGCGAACCACCACAAAAAACCTTCATCCCACCCCTTGATCCATAAAATGATACAACACAAATCAAGTTATTCTCGTAACAAGTGTTTGATCTTCAATTAGGGAAAACCACAAAGACACCCAACAACTTGTGTCCCTATCTATTTGATAGGAGTCTTGTAATGAAACTATTCCCAAAGGGATTTGAGATCCCCAAATTTGATAAATACCTTGGGATGGGAAACCCTAAAGATCACATCAGGGAATTCCAAGTTCATTGCATGGAAGTCACAATGACGATACATATTTGATATGGCTATTTCCTAGAAGTTTGGATGGCCACACCATGGAGTGGTTCTCTCACCTCCCCCTAGCATAAAAAAGTTCCAAGAGATAGTAGACACATTCATAAAAAATTACGCATTCAGTATCGGTATGGATGTTATTCTAGAGGAACTATCAGCTCTTAAACAAGGTAAAAAATGAATCATTTGCTTCCTCCCTATAATGATGGCGATCCAAGGCCAATAGGAGCAAATGGGTCATTCCAGAAGAACAAGAAGTTTGCACTATCATCTCCAATCTAGAGGGAACCTTGGCATTCCATCTCAAGGTGCAAGGGATCACCACATATGACCAATTGATCTCCAAAGCGCTTAACATTGAATGAGCCCTTATTGCACAAGGAGGGACACCTGCATATCTTGAACAACAAAATAATCGGCCATCCACTAGCTATAATGACAAACCTCACACATGGGAAAAAAACAAAAACATTACCAATGATGGTGTTGTCGACGCCAAATTTTTCATCAGTACTCCTCGACAAAAGACACTAGCACCCCAACAACAACCCCAAAACAACAATCAAAACAATTGTCAAGCTAACATTGTGACTCAATAGCCAAACAATGAAACAATCAACAATGTAAATGATCAAAGGGGGCCACCCCAGTGAAATAAAAACTCCCCCAAGTGGAAGTACACTGTCCTTGGGGAATCAATTGAATCCATCATGAAGTGACTGGTAGTGGAAAAACTCATCACAATTCCCACTTATGACAACTATCAAGATCCCTTGGTGAAACCGTCGTGGTACAATGAAAATCACCTTTGTGATTTCCATAAGATCAAGGGACACACAATTACCAGTTGTATGAGGCTGAAAAACTTGATTCAATACCTCATTGATGAAAAAATCATAAATGTGGAGCAACCAACAGGAAAACAAACTCTCAAAATCTACACAAATCTGATTCCCAATCATAACAACAAAGGGAACAATAACAATGATAAAGGGAAAGGTGCATTCAAAAGTGTCAATCATGTATACGACTATTTCGTCACATCCCTAGATGAGTATTGCATTGTCATCACCATCAAAGGAGCCCAAGTTGATTGTGGAGTCACCACAAGAGGTAGAAAAATTACCATCACAGGGTCATCTCATCCTCCTAGAACACCCACTTCCAACTCAAGATTTGATCCTAGTGGCTATAATGTCCTTGACCCTCAGCTTTAAAAGAACCCCAAACTCAGATCTCCATCATGGATTTCACTGAAGATATCATCAGTCTAATAAAAGATCCTTGAAGAAGCATCGCTTCATCCACCGCTTCATGATCTTGATGTCAACAATTCCAAGCTATGGTCGTAAAACATCATTACCCCCAAATCTTCTTCTGCACATTCTTCTCGATCAAGAATTTCCCACCCAACCATCTCACAATTGCACACCCATCCGAGGTCCTAGTGTGTATAAGAACAAAGTCAAGAGAGTTTTGGTGGATGGGGGTAGCTGGGTTTAATTTGTTCCCTCAAGCTCATAAAGAATCCAAGAATCTCAGAGGATTGCATTGAAAAGGCAAAGGCATCACAATCAAGGCTTATGATACTCTCAAGAAAGAGTGTCTCTGTAAGACCGTCTCAACCCCTATTCAAGGAGGGCCAACAATTATGGAAACCACCGCCACATCCTTGACATCGATTTACCTTAAAACATTCTCCTAGGGCATTTTATGATCCATGGGATGCAAGCAGTTGGCATCAAGCTTCCACCAATGTGTCATGATCACATATCAAGGCTAAGAGGTCAATACCCATGGGGATTCTCAAACCATTTTCTTACTAGAAGAGCCTAGAAGAAAAATATTACAAAATCCCCTATGCCAAAGCTAAGAATATGAAGGCCCCTCAACTCCATATATTGATCTAGCTACTCTTCCACTTCGTGACATAGAAACTCACCATCCCCACCATCTCTCGATACATCGCTAATTATCTAGGACAATGGCTTTGGAAACTATATAATTCCAAAAAATTCTTTTGTGGTAGGAGAGTTACCACAATCTCCCAGGTCACGAGGACGACCATAATCAAATGATGCTTCCTCATCCCAAACCTTCACAGTAGGCTCCTCCAACTTCAGAATTTGGGGAGATATCAATCGAGAAGTAATAAAAGAGGACCCATTCCATCTCCTATACTAAGATAATAGACCGATAGTTGATCTACCTATGGATGATAGCAGTAAAGGCTAACAAATGATGCTCACCATGGGCTATGACAGAAACAGAAAGCTTGGACAAAATAACAACGAGCTTCTAATACCCATTATTCCTAAGATGCGAATGAAAAATATTGGCCTTGGATGTACCCCTTCGAGTATAACCATACGTGGCTGAAATCCCCCAGTTAAGAAGGTCAAAACTCCTCAGCAAACAACAACTTCCCTTCAATTACACATATCCACTGGCTTTCCTTTAGACAATTTCACATTTGACATAACCGATGTTTGCAGTAGTAGTGATGAGGAAGATGCCATAACTGACTTACCTATGCTTTTCAAAAATTTCTCTCTCCTTATGATTAGTACCGTGTCATTTGAGTCAACTAGTCAAACCCATGAAATCAACCTAGTTTACCCAAAGCTCATCGATTATAGCCAATAAAGACCACCAATTATGGACACCTTCAAAAATGATGAAACGCTCTCAAAATTCATGGGACTGCAAAACATGATACCATGTAGAGATCACAAGGTTGGGTTTGATATCATTCTGGACACACACGCTTACTATAGGGAGATGATTGAATCCTTTAGTCACAAAAGTGAAAACTTGAGAATAATCTCAATGTCTTTGAGTGAAAACCAGACTATGGCACTCTCTGACCCTAAAATAGTAAAAACAAAGGATGTATCCAACAATGAAAAACTCTCTGAGGTGCCTGATGATGAAGGATTCAATCTCCCCTTTAGTGCTCTACATCAGGAAAAGTTAGCAGTTCTAGCTGAGAAGTGCAACCCAGTCAACTTGGGAATAGAGGAAACTTTACATATCACATTTTATGTCGAATCATTGATTTCAAAAGAATAGCAGCTCCTAGTTGCCTTCTTAAGGGAGAGAAAGGTCAACTTTGCATGGAGCTATGGTAACATGCCCGGGCTTGATCCAAAGATTGTGGTCCACCATCTAGCAGTTTACCTTGAAGAAAAGCTCATCAAATAATAACTCAAGAAAATGCATCCCTAGATAGCTTTGTTAGTCAAAATGGAATTAAAGAAGCTACTTGATGTAGGGTTCATACAACCAATCGACTATCTAGAATGGGTATTGAATCTGGTTCCTTTTTCAAAACCTGATGGGGGCATCTGTATATGCACAAATTTTAGAGACCTAAACAAAGCATGTCTCAAAGATGGCTTCCCGCTTCCCAACATTGATATGATTGTAGATATGACTGTCGGACATGAGATGCTTTTGCTGATGGATAGATTCTCTGGGTATAACCAAATCATGATAGCCAAAGAGGATCAACATAAAACAACTTTTACTTGCCCATGGGGGACATATTGCTAGAACATGATGTCATTTGGCGTAAAGAATTCTAGAGCAACATATCAAAGGGCCATGACCTTAATCTTTCATGACATGATCCATAAGACTGTGGAAGATTATGTCGATGACATAATGGCAAAATCTATAAAGAGACAAGACCACATAGTAGCATTGAGTGCCATCTTTGATAGAATGGAGGAATACAAGGTCCACCTTAATCCAAAGAAGTGTGTCTTCGGCATACAATTAGGGAAGCTATTGGTATACAATGTGTCTATGAGAGGAATTGAAATAGATCCCACTAAGGTAAAGGAAATTCTAGAGATGGAGGCACCTAAGACATTGAAACAATTGAGAGGCTTACATGGCAGACCCCAATCAATCCGCCAGTTCATAGCTTAGCTAGCAGACAAGTCAATCCTATATTCTCACCTACTCCACAAGGGGGTAGTGTACAAGTGGGACAACAAGTGAGATCAAGCCTTTAACAAAATCAAAGAATATTTTCTTACACCTCCAGTGCGTATGCTTCCAATCCCAAGAAAGCCTCTAATCCTCTACATATCAGCAACAACAATAGCTCCCAGTGCTCTCCTAGCTCAACACGACGAAAACAAAACAAAGAGGGCCATCTACTAGATTAGTGGAACCATGATAGGGAATGAGTTAAATTATTCCTTCATCAAAAAATATTGTCTAGCAATGGTGTTTGCCTCACAAAAGTTTAGACACTACATGTTAACACACAAAATCAAGCTCATTGCCAAGATCAACCCACTCAAGTACCTACTTTCCAAGGTAGTGCTCATAGGGAGGATGGCCAAATGGGTCATGATCCTATCAAAATATGACATCGATTACATGGAACGTAAGGCCATCAAAGGGAAAGCTATTGCAAACCAATTGGAAAAAGCACCAATATACTCAGAGAATTCGCTAATTTTAGAGTTTCCTGATGAATCCATCTTCAAATTGAACATATTAGACCACTGAAAGTTTTACTTTGATGGTTCCTATACATAGCATGGATCGGGGGCCGGTGCCTTTTTCATCACTCCATAGGGAGACTGCATACCAAGGTCCTACAAATTGGCATTTCCCTACACAAACATTATCACAGAATATGAGGCTATAACCATAGGACTCAGAATAATAGTGTACTAGCATATCATGGCTCTCTTTATGACATCAGATGCACCCATTTTTATTAATCGCCTATCATAATTTTGATGATCGTTTGTTGCCATTATTGCATTGAATTTTGATGACATTTGAAAATGTCGTGTACCTCTAGCCCGACATCCGATGCTAGTCAATTGACGCTTCAATGCCGGCCAAAATTCATGCAATAATAGCTGGCTAAAAAGCCGTCAAATTGGCGACAGATGGTCATCAAAAAATGGGTCAAAATCTACTAAAGGTGGACTCACAACTAATAATAAATCAAGTGAATGATGAGTATCAAACTAAAGATGACAAGCTCACTCCATACAAGAAATTGGTGGAAAGTCTTAAGGAGTCCTTCATTGAGATCACATTCGAGAAGATACCCAAAGCAAACAATAGAGCGACAGACTCCATGGAAACAATTGGATCCCTATTCGATATCCCTCACAATGTCCCAAAGCATGAATTCTTGGTAGAGCAACTTCTCATGCCTGCATTCGAGGTATCAAAGTTAGAATTTGTGTGTGAAATCGTTGGTCTAGGTGATCTATGGTACCATGACATATACACTTATCTGAGAATAGGAGTCCTCCCTACTGACATAACCTCAAACTTTAAGAAAAAATTTGTCAAGAAAGCATCCCAGTTTGTCATCCTAGGAGAAACCCTTTACCGTAAGAGCATAGAAGGAACCCTATTACACTGCTTAAATGCTAAGGAGGCATTGACCACCTTATCCAAAGTGCATAATGACATATGTGGTTCACACTCAAGCAGTATGACCTTGGCCAAGAAATTGCTAAGGACAGGGTATTATTGGCCTACTATGGAAAGAAAAGCACATGACTATGTCAAAAGGTGTCTACAATGTAAGCAACATGGGGACCTCATCCATGCACCATCTCAAGAGCTTCATTCCATCATCACACCATGGCCCTTTTTGCAGTGGGGGCTTGATCTCATTGGAAAAATCACCCCTACCTCATCCAGTGGCCACATGTTTATCATTACTGCCACTAAGTACTTCACAAAGTGGGTGGAAGCCATACTAATGACATACATAACTAGAAATCAGATATCAAAGTTCATCCTAAACTACTTAATATGCCACTACAATGTCCCACAAGCTATTATCTTAAATATGGGACACCATTCAAAAATTAAGATGTCCATGACCTATGCGACAAATTCAAAATCCAACATTGTTTTTCCACCCTGTATAATCCCCCAAGGCAATGGCCAAGCAAAAGCCACCAATAAAACCATTCTGAAGATCCTCAAGAAGATAGTCAATTACATTGGTCATGACTATCATCTATAGCTAAATCCCACCCTCTAGGCCTATCGAACCAGCATCTGCACACCCACAAGTACCACCCCCTTCTCCTTGGTCTATGGATCAGAAGCCATATTACCCATAGAGATCAAGCTCTCATCATTAAGAATATCATTATAGAATCTCATCATGGATGAGAAGTACTGGGTATCAAGACTAAATGAGCTAGAACTGCTAGATGAATGGTGAATGGAGGCATTAAACCATTTGCAAGTATATCAGAACCGACTCAAAAGGAACTATAATAAGAAGATCAGGAGCAAGACCTTCCAAGTCAGAGAACTTGTGCTAAAGGAGAACTAGAAGAACGTCCCAAATCCAAATGAAAAAGGAAAATTTGAATCCAACTAGTTGGGGCCATTCGTCATCACAAAAAGTTACAAGTCTAGGGCATATCAGTTATCAACACCTGAAGGGGAACCTCTACAGGAGCCCATCAACAACTCCCATCTCAAAAAGTTCTATGCCTAAAAATATTCCAAGGTATATAATCAAAAAATTAGAAAATGTCCTGAAAAAATGGTCACCCTGATGAAAACCTAGCAAATAGGTGTCTTGGTGGCAACAAAAAAATCAAAAAACCAAAAAAGGATTAAAAATAGTAAAAAGAAAAAATCATCCTCTTCTCTAGTGAAAAACCACTTGGTGGTGCTTTTGGGAAAGTACATTGGTGAAAACCTCGCAAACAGTGCACCTTGTGTAAATAAGCACATTCCATCCACTAGGATCTCCACGGCTTGTTATGCATCATTCATCCATCATGCTTTCATCACCCATCCACATCTGCATCATAGCTCAGTCTTGTGTTTGTGTCATGATCCCTCCTACTACTACTCGGCTCATCCTCAAGGTTAGTTTGTCTTTCCTCTATCAGAGTAGGCTCCTATTGTTTCATGCTAGGGCATGTTCTCATCAGATCAGATTTTGTGTATGTTCTTGAAATCCCAAAATCAGAAAATCCAAAAACATCAAAAAATTAGAAAATCCAAAAACATTCAAAACATATCAAAATCCAAAAATAGGTCAAAAAGTTAGTCAAAAATTCAAAAATAGAGTCATCTCATTGAACTAGATTGTCTCTAAGCTTTGAACATAGGCAAGGTTGATCTTTGATCATCCCTCGAGACACTTAGGTCAGTCCTCTAGGAGTCTGTCATAATAAACTAACAATACATCTATTCATATCTCAATCAAGTCTATGTCAAATAACTATGTGGTCTCTTGGTGTGTATAAATATAGGTATGATAATTTTGTTGATCATCCCCAAGGCCCCTGTGGATAGGTTGGGTCTTTAGGTTAGTCTCTTGGTCAAAATCTCATAAAACCCCAAAACATTTGAAAATTCAAAAAATCAAAACATTTGCAAAATATTGAAAATACCAAAAAAAGCCTTGAAACATTTCAAAAACATAAAAAAACATCCTAATATTTGAAAAAATCCATTCATCTCATCTCACTTGCACCCAAAATAAACATCCACTCATAATAAATCAATCATCATTCTCAACCTTTGGTAAAATAGTTGAAAACAAGTCTACTAGTTCAAAAGTGAAAACACAAACGTCAAAGTCTCAAGTCTAGGTTAGTACGTAAACAAGTTGGTCAACTCTTTGTTTCAATGGTCTATCATCCAATCTATCCCATATAAAATCATCTAATATTGTCATGTCCTTGGATGCATCCTCCCTACAATGGACATCAACATTAGGCATCATCGTAGTTTAGTCTTGGCTAGCAGTATTGAAGAACATTAGCTTGTTTGCTTACTTTATCTTTGTCTTTTGACTTATCTTTTTTGTGCTCATTTCAATAACCTCTCAATGATGTTCCAAACAAATGGATTTAGAGAGATAGAAATGGGGCAATGATCATGATCTTTTTATCTACTATGCTTGTTGGATATTCTTGTAATATAACTTGGTTATGCATGCTTTGCTTGGTTTGTAGGGAAGATGTTTTAGGTTTCTTGTTGACCACATAGGAAGGCTTGTTTTTCTATGTTTTGGTCTAGGATTTTTGAAATATCTAAACTACATTATGAACAAGGTTATGTATGCCAAGGTGAACAAGAATACTCCTATCTAATTGTTGAGTCAAAGTCCATCACACTAGGTACAATGCCATCCTGGTTCTTTATACCTTGATGCATCATACCTCGTGTATAATCAAACATAAGGTAATTGGACCTTTTAAAAATCCCAACTCCTCCGAAAATCATCATCATCTCATGTCTTGTTGGAATCTCTTGCTTTCTTCTATCTCATTTTCCATGCTAACATGGTACCATGATAGTTAATCACAAATCATTATTGTCATTGCATTCATCTTGCATCCACAAACCATCAACATATTGCATATTGCATATCATATCACATAGAAAGCATTAATCATACTGCATGCATTGCATCTCCATCATCGCATAATATAGATTGGTTATTCTAAGCATCTCATGAACCATAACATTGCATTCATTACATAATCATCCCATACAACTCATGTCACATATACCAAAAGCATCGATTGCATAATCACACAAGCATGTCATATACATAAGCATTAGTAACAATCCATATACATCATATATCATATATCACAACATCCATTTTCATATCATGAACATCATGTCATAACACATACATTATTACATAAAGCATCATTTCATACATCATACATCATCACATCATACCACCATCATAAGTTCATATCATACATAAGAAAATTACATACATCTTATCATCCATCAAGCGCATAATATAGATCTATTAGTCTAAGCATTTGCATATCATAACATTTTACATACATCATAAAAAGTACATAAGAAAAGGTACTTAAAAAGAAAGGAATCCATAAACCATCACATTACATAATCACATAAGCATCATATAGTAGCATCATCATAGCATCATAACATAGAACATCATTGCATCACATCACACAAGATATAGAAATAAGATCCATCCATAAAGCATAAAGTAGAATAGGACACATCATATCGGATACACATCATCTCATCTCATATATTATCAAAATAAATATACTGTCATGGTACAAAAAAATTGGATCAAGTATGTATTGAATGCATAAAGTACAAGGGCCCACTGGGATCTCAAAAATGATCCCGTGGGGCACAAAAAGAATATTGTCTCTAATCAAAATTGGGGCTAGCCCTGCTAGCTACTGCCCTCACCACCTGCTCTCTCCCCATGCTCCTCTATGGGTCTGTGGCATGTCCTCTGTAAAAAGTTTGGGACTCAAGTTGCTTTTGACACTACTTGATGATAGTGCATCCTATAATAATCGGCCTCCTGGATGGCCTCCCTGTATGATCGAAGTGGTATCATGCTCTAGGAGGAGGATGCAAAAATGCTCTCAATCTATTGTCGTCTTCCCATCTCTGCTACTACCTATAGCTTCACAGCCTGTCTTTGTTGGACCACTTGGTCCCACTCTACCCACAACTGATATCTCTTAGCCATAAGAACCTGTATCTATGTCTAAAGTTGAATGATCTGACCATCTTTGGGGTCTGGTTGCATAGGTGGCTGCATGGGTGGTTAATCATGGCCCCCATCTCTAGGCGGTATCAGAATATTATCCTAGTGCCCATATTTCCATCCTAGGTTTGGATCCTATTTGGGGTCATCTTGTCTCTACTCACCCACCTACAAATCTAGGAATGGTTGATCCTATGGCCCCCTATCCTGATCGGGCTAATGTGGTGGTGGTCCTCCCCCTCCTCGGTCCCTGTCTCCATCCCCTAGGCCTCATCCTGCTCCCCTACCTTTGACTCTGCGTCAGGAAGATGGTGTCCCTGGAACTGTAAGTCTAAGAGGTGGCCTAAATTAGTCTATATATGCCTGTGTGTTCCTTACATTGGCCTGTCCCTAATCATATGGCCATGCCTTGGCCACTAGCTGCATAAAACTCTACACTACCTTGTGTGCAGTTATATATCGGCCCTAGGAGCTTTGGCTTGTCGTACGATGCAAATATAGCAACATACTAATCATCTAGCCTATCCTGTGGCTCTCTAAACTATCTCTGCACTCTACTTGGTAGGTACATCTCAAGCATCACGTGCTCTCTTCCCTACATCAATCTATCCTAGTGAGTGAAAAAGAGTTGTTGCACATTGTCATTCCATGTAGGCCATCTAAGGTATGGCTGCTAGGTGAAGGCTTGCATGTCATCCAAAACTCTCCTCCAATGAGGAATCTTGCATTGACATGTATGAGTAAAAGAGACACCTCCTCTATATCACCAGACAACCGGATCATCTGGCTCCATATCAACTAGAACAACTCTCAGGCAAAGCACAACGATGTGTTACCAAGCCCAAATATGAAGGAGTGTGACTCCAGCCTCGATAGCTCAATCATCAAGGTATGCAAACTCATGAAAATCTTTGTATAATGAGGCCAATAGAACTGGTCCCCAAGCAAAGCATACTCACCTCTGGACCATGTGCTCCCAAGTGAGGCCCCATCTAGGACTGAAATATCGGCCTTGCCAATCTAGTGCGATGAGACCTGATATGATGGCTGCAATAACTAATTGAAAGGGTGAAACAATGAGCCTATAATGCTCCAACTCAATTTTGAACCTCACAAAAAACAAGCTCATCAAGGCCCATAATGTCATAATAGGCCTCCCTCCTAGCATCCACGTCATAAATCACACACTCTCCATGGATGGGCAATTTGTGAATCTGCCAAATGTCCTCTAGTGTGACTGTCACTTCACCTATCAAGAGGTGGAACGAGGATGTCTCGCTATGCCATCTCTCAACGAGTGTCATCATCATACCTAAGTGTGTCCTCATGGACGGTGCATAAGCAATGTACCATAGTCTGATCATCACTAGATGCTCCTGCTATCACTCAAGTATGCCCTACAAAATGCTAAAAAGTACCCGGGACCTATGCTTGCATGAGTGAAGTATCAACACCTATTTCATCCTCAAACATCTCTATTTTCATCCATTTTTATCAGGATCTTAGCTAGGTTATGCAAATTATTCATCATAGAGCTCAATTGTATCTTCACCAAAGTGGATCACTCATCAACATTGCATCATAGGAGTTGGGAAAGGGTCAATTTCCACTTCAAATTGGCACCAATTCCACCATGGGATCAAGAGTTTGTATTACATTGAATAAGATTTTGATAGATTTTGTTTATATTTGCTTGTGTTCTTCATCTCATTTCTTGTTCTTTGCAATTTAAATGGATTTCATGGGGAATCTTGATACCAACTTGCATTTGATCTAATATAGTGTTTGATTCTTGTGTTTGTGAAGGTCTAGGATTGGGGTTCTACAGTTAGATTAGACATAGATCTAGAAAGAGGATACATAGAGGAACCTGTGACTGAAAACTAAGCCAAAACAGGTGGACAAGGGTTGTACCACCCTAGACTAGAAAAAATACTTTTTCAGGATCTATGAACTGGTCTTAGTAGGTTACATTACATAGGTTCCTCCTTCCCTAACTTAACTGTTGAACTTCTTTTACATTGATGATTAATTCCACCTTCTCTAATTTGTTGAAGTAGGAGGCTTAAATACTTGATCTTACAATTAGGTATTCAATCCTCTCCCAAATCCACTTCAAGTTTTCCACTTGCACACAAGAAATGTGAGAAAGGGTTGTGCCATATAGGGGCTTGCATAGGTGAAACCTCATTTTTTTGTTTCCACCTCCATAAAGGCTATGATGATGTAAACAGTGCTTACCCTCAGCCAGTAAAAGGTAAATGGATAAAAACAAGTGATAAATGATAATTGCTGCAACTTACTACTCAAATATACTTTCCTTGATGGACTAAATTGATGGTACTCATATTATACAAGGAGAATTTGATGCTTTATTGAAGGTCCTATAAGTGTTAGTACTCATAAAACAAATGATAAATGATAATTGTTGCAACTTACTACTCAGATCTACTTTCCTTGATGGACTGAATTGATGGTACTCATCTTATACAAGGAAAATTGGATGCTTGATTGAAGGTCCTACAAGTGTTAATACTCATAAAACAAATGAACAAAAAACACAAACAATATTACTCATAAACTTGATACATTAAAAACATGAATCTTGATTGATAATATGTGATGTAAATTTTATTCTTGACTGCCCTTGACTACTTTTTAGGATGCTCAATTGATATTCAAATTGCAATCTAGTTTAAAATGGTGAAAAAGACTTATATGTATATTCATTTCTTCATTTTTCAGAATATTAATTATGAGAAAATGAAAATGAATTTATATTTATATTTTTTTTTGATAAAAGGCAAAAGGCCTAAACTATTTATATTAATCTTAAAGCTGAAATGCATTCTTATAAGTTTAGAGCATCTATGCTAGGGGAGAATGTTTATCCAACTGGATAAAAATTTTAACTTGAAATTCAAAACAAAAATTAATTGCATCCACAACCCATTGAGGGAAAAAATAGAGAAACATCTATAAACTAACCCCGCTCCTCCCCAACATGCAGTCTGAGGGATTTGCTCAAAATGTATGGTGCTCAAACATCTATCAAAATTTAAAGTTATCTTTAGGAATTTTAGAACCCAAACTCCCAACTACCTAGAAGTATCTTTAAAATATTGCTATCAAATACAATTTCCATTTGTGGAAAAAAATTGTACGTATATGGATAAAAAGAATAGAGTGCAGACCTTGCAAAGTAAATTGGACTATAAATTACCAACTTCCTATATATAATTGATATTTTTTTTTACCCATTCAAAGTCTTGGACTGACTCAACATGCAACATTTTCTTCAGGAAGCTTATTGCCACCTATGCCCACTCTCTATGTTCATGCAATGCCTCACCTATGATATCCAACATGAAGGGGTAGAAGGTTACATCCTCACCCAAAACTAAGAGACACTCCAAGTCACACGGCTTGGGTATACCAAGACTGAAGGAGGCAACATCCATCACCACCTCCACCTCACCTAAAATTTTAGGTATAAAAAGCTTGCAAGCCATTTCCACCACCTACACTTTCAGAGTGTGTAGGTATAGTAGTGCCACCATAAATCATGAGGAAATGCCTAAATCAAACCTATACCACTCATCCAACACCAGAAATTCTTGACCTAGGATGATTTTAACCATTCCAATCAACATAAAATCTGATTCCACCATGATTTGCTTCAACCGGAGCTTTGGTATTGTGCCCTGAAAGGCCATTGGTTTGCGGGTACTGACTAGGCTAATGAGAGTATCCATACATCCTCGTTGAAATGTAGAAATCCCTTGAAGCAGGTATGCATGCTATGAATTTTAGATTTCTTTGTCAATTAAGATGCATTGATTGCTAATAATACTCTTGCATGAGAAGGTACCCCAAAGTGTGTACCAATAGATCCTACTAAAAATTAACCATACATGTATCTAGTTAGTGATGATGGCTTTCAATCTTCACATGCACTCAACCTCAGTCTTGGAAGAAAAAACCACAAAATAGATGTTCGCATGAGCACATAACATTAGTGAATGTGGTTATCTTCCTTGATTTTTGAAAGGAATCTTCATGCCAAAGTAATTATTTATTAATTCTCATCAAATCAATTTTTAAATGCAAGTGTGGTACAAAGGGAAAACCACCACCTTTGGTTGAGAAAATTTCAAAATAGTATTCCCTTAGAGTTTACAGTGGCATTTCCAAAATAGAGTTCAGGAATAGGTGTGATAGCGATCACAGACTTACATGATCCCTCCAGAGGTGACAACAAGCTAATGGAACATTATTTAGCTTTCCTTAGCCATGAACCTTCATAAGTTTGTGCCCAAGTGACACGTGGTGCTAACAGATAGTAGGTTACTATTAGAAGCTTTCAAATCCACTCTTGTGGACCAGCGAGTATTATAACAACCAATAGTGCACCTTTGTGCAAACTAAAAGTTCAAAATTCTTTTGAGCTTGCACTCAAATGGCACATGGCATTGTCGGGTGTTAGACTCAGTATGTTTTCCTTTTGGAACTTCCCTTATGGGAATACATTGTCACAATTGCGGTGAAGTCAAGCCAACATAATTTTTTGAAATCGCTCTTGGGGTCACATGATAACAATACATGTGACAATAACACATAAGCATTTAAACCACCAATCATGCACCTTTCTACAATATTCAAGCTCAAAATGTTCCTGAGCTTGTGCTAATATGACACATGGAATTATTGGGTGTTGGGCTCAATATACTTTCCTTTTGGCACCTCCCTTGGAGGAGAACAATGCAACAATCGTTGTGAATTCAAGCTAGCATAAAGCCTTAGTACACCTAATTTGAGGTCCAAACAAAATGACATCTTCTTGGCACTTTCAGATTCCAAATTTAAGGTTATGATTTTGGCCCTTGGAGGATTTTCCCTCAAAGTGTGTGACATTTTTCACCTAGGAAGTATAAGCCTCTATATTATTGACCCAAGAATCAGTGAGTCAACTTCCACAAAGCAAACTAATGTTGCACCTTTATGCAACCTTCAAACTCCAAACATTCAAAACTTGCACGGAAAAGCCACATGGCACTAGTGGGAGTTGGGCTCATGGAGGGAAACATTGTGGTGCTTGGGGAGGTTAGGACAACAATCTTGTAGACTAGATGAAATAGCTTTTGTAAGGTACTAGTTTATTCCAGGCTTAATATTAGGCTTTTTGAACCACCCTTGGAGAAAAGTCGTATGAAGTGCATAACATCTTGCATAGAATTATATGCTTCTTTGATACTAATCCAAGACCCAACCAATTAGTTACCAAACCAACGAGGAGGGGAACACAAGTGATCCATCATTAACCATGTAGCTAACTTGAGACCCTAGAAGCATTGCTCCCTTGACCTTCTTTGCAAATAATTTGCGTAAAATCCTCCAAGTTGAGAAAATTAGATGGATCGATTTGGAGGATTTATGTCTCCATTTCACAAGCATGATTTGCTAGGGTTTTTGTTATATAATTAGTTTCCCTATGGAAATGTCTAATTGTTACTAAAATGAAACCCTCAAGGAGCTCCTAAACTGGTTTCAAGATGTAAGAAATGACCCAATTGTTTACTTGCTATTTCGTGCAAGCATTAATAATGTTTAAGGAATCTCCTTCAATGTGAGTGATTTTGAGATGCATGTTGTGTGCCAGCTTTACACCTACTAAGAGGCCATGCACCTCTGGTACATTGTTAGTGCCCATAGGTAGCTTCAGAGATAAACCATTTAGTAAATCTCCTTTGTCATTGTGGATTACACATCCTAACCCAGATAATCCCAGATTATATTTGGATGTTCCATCAAAATTTAGTTTCACAACATTTGGGGGTAGGGAACACCATTTGATTCTACTTTTGTCAAGTTTTTGGACATTAGAATGTGCCCCTAGTTTGGAACCTTCAAGAGAGACCAATGATTTAATATTTCATTATCCTAGCTTTAGAATGAGTTACATGGGTTTGAATTTTTCACTACATATCCCATTAATACTTCTAATATATATTCCTTTCTAATTTATTGAGGAAAATTTTTAGATCTAAAAAACCTTTTATGAAAATCCTTTTATTTCATTCAAGCCATATATTCCACACTAGTAAGGCTAGGATCACCACCCATAGTGCTTCAAAGAAAGAACCTTTATAGAGTAACGACCAACTTTGAAATAACTCCAAAATGGTGGTTGGTAGGGGGAAAGCCAATGAAGTTTGTTTTGGATCCAATTCCAACATGTTTGAGCAAAATTATAGTGGAAAAAAAGATGGTCCACTGATTCCTAGTGGGTGCCACATAGAATACAGTTGAATGGTTGAGCTAGGCCTAGCCTAGAAAGCCTACAACTGGTTAGAAACCGGTTATGAAGAGATAACCAAGCAAAAGTGCCCGCTTTAAGAAGAATTAAGGTGTGCCAACAAAGCTTATATGACCACTTACCTAGTTGAATTTTTTCCTCAAAGATCAAAGATTTGTAGCCCTGTTTGACATTATATTGTCTTATTTTGGGTGGAGCCCAAATAATTTTATCCTCATAATCTGAAATTAAAATAGTTCTTGTGTCCAATATTGATTGCAACTTATGTTTTTAATGTTGGGGTAATGGGAGATTATGAAATTTTTTCCATGTAATGTTGGACTTGAAATTTGCATTGTACCTTACATAATTCTTGAACTTTGAACCCTAAATTGCTTTTAGAAAAGCTCAAGCCTCTTGTAGAGCATCAAATTTAGTTAACATAGGGTTAGCATTCCATGAATCTTCCCAAAAATGAACTTTTTCTCCATTGTTGACAGTCCATGTTAGGAAAGGTGAGAGTACATCTCAATATGTGATGATCAAATTCCATATTTTTGAGCCTTCCAATGGATTTTCCAAAGTGAAGATTCTTTCTGAGGCTGTTGAATCTAGGTATTTGGATCTAATGATTTGAATCCATTTTGAAGAAGGATTTGCATAGAGCTTCCACGTTAGCTTCACACCTAAGGCCAAATTTTTGAATTCTAGATTTTGAATGCCAACACCTCCAAATAATTTATCCTTGCATATTTTTTCCATGGAAACTAAAAGGTATTTTCCGGAGTTGTCCCAATTGCCTCTCCACCAAAATTGCCTAGTTTCTTTTACAATGTTCTCATGAATCCCTCTTGGTATTTTGAGTATTGATAAGAAGTAATTTGGAAGGGTAGATAACACTAATATTATCATAGTAAATCTCCCTACTAGTGACAACCATATACCCTTCTAGGATGCTACTCTACTTTGTATAATCATAAAGATCTTGTGCCAAAATGAGGCTTTCTAAGCCCCTACAAAGAAATGAATACCTAGATAGGTGCAGGGCAGTTTATTCCATCTAAGTTCTAAGATAGAGATGATGTGACCAATTACCAAAGTGCTATTATTCTGAAAAAAATGGTTTTGACTTCTTTAGATTAATCATTTGACCTAATATTAGATAGTAGTTGTCCAACACATACTTTATATTTTTGGCTTCACACATTGAGGGATGGCCAAATAGTAATTTATCGTCTGCAAATAAGGAATGAGTGCAAGAGATGTCTGATATTGGTAATTTTATACCATTCCATTTACTTGATGCATGGAAGGCTAAAATTGTCTAGCTTAATGCTTTCACTATCAAGATGAAGAGGAAAGGGGACAGAGGGTCCCCTTGCCTAACTCCTTGAGAGGCAAAGAAAAAACCAGTTGGAGAGCCATTTATGAGGATTGAGAATTTAACAGATTTTAGATAGGAAAGAATCAATTTGCACCATTTTGTAACAAAACCTAGCATTTCCAAAACCTTTGATAAAAATTCTCAATTTACTTTGTTGCAGGCCTTTATTATGTCTAATTTTATGATCATAGCTAGAATTTTTTCTTGATGAGTTGAGTGCAATATTTCATGAGCTATTATTTCCCCTTCAACTGTCTCTTTTCCTAGAACAAAACCACCTTGTTCCTTCAAGATTATGCTTGGAATGAGTTTGGCAAGCCTTAAGGTAATAGCTTTAGATTTTTTTTTATAAATGGTATTGCAGATGGAGATAGGTCTAAAATTTGCAAATGAGAAGGGAGTTTTGACTTTGGGTATAAGAGAAATATGAGTGGTGTTGATCTCTTTTAACATTGTGCCATTTCTACAAGATTCTTCTAGAGCCAACCAAATATCTCTTCTCTCAAAATCCCAACATTTTTTTATAGAATTTAACATAGTGAAACCATTCGACTCGAGAGTTTTTCCCGGGGAAAGTACAAAAACTATAGTTTTGACCTCTTCCAAGGTGAATGGAGCCAAGAGAAACTTGTTATCATATGGACTAAGTATCTTTGGGATGAAATTTAAAAATTCTTGTTCTTTTCCAACCACATTAGGGTCCTGATTCATCAGTTTTGTAAGGAGGTTTGAAAAGAATAGGAAAAATTCATTTTGAATTTGTTGTTCATCTTTTAGAATTTTATTAGATGCATAATTTATAAAAATATTGTGTTAGCATCGCGTTTGACCTTGACTGAGTTGTGAAAAAACTTGGTATTCCTATCCCCCTCTTTTAACCAAGTTTTTTTTTACTTTTGTTTCCAATATATCTCTTCTCTAGCAAGAAATTATTTGAGTTCTTTTTGAAGTTGGTTGTGATGGGGGAAGGATTCATTTTTCATACCCTTTTGAGTGACTTGCTCATTGAAAACTTGAATTTGCTAAATAAGAATATTCTTTTGTTCAAAACTATTTTTGAAATGGAGATGGTTCCATTGTTTGATCTTCCCTTTTATGAATTGGTGCTTTTTTGCTAATTGGTAAAGTTTGGAGCCTAGTACGAATGGTGAATTCTCCCACCATTGTCTTAAGAAAAGTAGAAATTTTTCATCCTTGAACCATATGTGCTTAAATTTAAAGGATTATTTAAATTTATTTGGTACACAATTCCAAATAATATCCAGCTAGATCGACTAATGATCTAAACCCAAGAATGAGAGAATGGAAGAGGCATATTTAAAATCAGTGTTGGTCCAAATTATGGAGAGGAGAAATCTATCTAACCTCTCTATAATGAGACAAAAAATGTTTCCTTCTGTTTTTCTAGTTAAATTTAGCATTAGTTGGCAAACAATCAATGAATGTGTTATCTAGGATGAAATTGGAAAATTCATCCATTGCTTTTGGAGGGGGAATGATACCTCCATTTTTCTCTTTTAGGGATGTAATAGCATTAAAATCCCCTCCTAAGATAATTAATTCCTCTCTTAAAAAAATGAGGGTTGCTATCAAAGATTCCTATACCCGTTTCTTGCTAGTAGTTAATGTAGGGTTGTCAACATTGAATATCCAAAATGGTGCTGATAACATTGAATCTTGACAAGCATCCACCATTGTTGGGATGCAGTGAACTATGCATTGACCTTGCATGGATCACATAATATTGCTAGTCCTCTTAATTCCCCTACCACAAGAGTATAAAGCACTTCCCATTTAGAACATTTAGTTAGGATTTATTTGTTTTTCTCATCTAAAAATTTAGTTTCTTGTAGTAAAAAATATCAACATCATTTGAATCGCTTTGGAACTTAATCATGCACCTTTTTTTAGAGTCATTTAAGCCCCTAACATTCTATGAAATGAACTTCATTGGTCTCGAGGAGAGCGATAGGCCCTCCTTGGTCACACATTCAAATTTTTGTCTAGGTGTCTACAAACCCACTATGATCTCTTCTTATATTTTCCTTATCTTGTAATTTTTTCCTTTCTTTGTATTTATTTTAGGAGACAAGGTAGTCACATAAAATTGAGTGTATGAGATTGAAATTAACTTAGAGCAATCAGAATCATTTAGGTCCTCATTTATTTCATCAATGATTTTTCCTCCTACTTCCACTAAGATGTGTTTTTCCATTGTTGATAAAGACCTTGAGGATAGAACTTGAGAGCCTGAAGGAATGCATTTTATAATATCCCATTTGTGATTTTCTATAGGAAAATCTATTTCCATGTCATTCTGAGCCATATGGTTGTGGTTAGAAGGAGTATTTAGTCCCATAGCCTTAACATAAGTGTTTTGGGAGAACACTCCTCCAAACTACTTAACTGAATCTTCAACCATCATATCTGGGACTATTGAAGAAACATCTAGAGTCATTGTTTTCTCTACCCCTGAGTTTTGGATCATACTATTAGATCGTGTATTCCAACTAACATTTTCCAGTGCTTGTAAATAAGGAAATTCCAACATTACATTCAACTGCACTAAAAATTCATTCTCCTTGTTGCAAGTTGGTACCTTTAAAGGAGAAAAATCCTTTTCCAATTGGACATATGACAGATCTTTACCCCCCATTGCCTTTTTTTGAGAAGTTTCCTTCGAATCCTTAGTACTATTTGGTGAAACCTCGTTAGCCATTGAAGAAATCTCTAGAAACATGATAAAATAATCCTTGGAAAGGATTATTTTATCAACTAGTATGCTTTCTTGTTCCTCACATGCCTCCTAGGATTGTGTATTTTGATACTTACATTTTTTGCTAGGGTGAGTCTTTAGATGGCAGGAATGACATTCTATTTCAGGTCCTTCAAGAAAATTTCATGTCGCTAGGTCCCATTCCTAGAACGAATTTGAAAAGCATGTGGGAGAGGTTAAGTGGTGTCTATTAAAACACAGAACCTAATCAGAGCTTTGATATTGTCAAAATAGGTCCTATCAAGCTTCATGAAGATACCCATTTGATTGCCCAAGATTTCTATTATTTGAAGATCTCTATATTCAAGTGGTAGGGCTAACAGTTGCACCCAAAATGGTACAAACTTTATTGTTGTATATGAAGGGTTAAAGTTGGGGATCTAGGGATGAATATATAGTCTTGCACTTTGCAAGAACTACGTCTTCACTTTGAAGACATCATCCCTTGCTTGCTTCAAGGAAAAATAGCAATAAAAAACCCCTTACCCTTATCTATGTAATGAACTTCATTAGCTCTCACCCAATGGTCATCAACCCACTTAGTCAAAACATTTTTGGTAGGGTTAAGATTCCAAAACTTACAAATAATAGGTTTTTCATGAAGCCCCTTGATTTGGAAGTTGAGGTGTTCTACTGAGAATGCCACCTGGATGATTCCTCCTAGGGTTTTGTTGCTTTCTTGGGCCCTCGTGCATTGCTTAGCTAGTAAGTTCACATCCTTTTATTGTAGCTAAGGTCTCGAGTTTGTGCCATTTTGTTGAAATTTGGGTCGTGAGTTCTCCTTATTATGTCACCTGACAAGTTTCCAAGTGGGTTTTTGAAATTACAGTTTCCTTGACAGAGGAGGATTAAAGGGGGCACTATATGGACTTGGTTTCAGGATGGATATATTATTAGGAAAGGTTGCAAGGCCCTTCTCACCTTCCAATGTCTTTGAGAAAGTGTTTGTGGGCATTCAAATTTTGAGTTGAATTGACTTGTTATGATAGAATACATGCTTTTGCTAGCTCATAAAACCCTTCTTACTATTCTATGTCCTTGGAGAAGGGCTTACATAACCATGACCCTTGAATTTTCTTGGATGTTGATGATTTTATAACTAGTATGTAGTCTTCTACCAAGCCTCGCCATTTGGAAACCCTTGCCACGGTGCCTCTGTGAAATAAAATTTTGAAAAATTCCCATTAGGGGCGTTTCATGCTCATAGCTCTCCCATTGACCATATTTGTGAATGTTAAAATATCAACAATAATATATATTCAAGATTGTGTGAAAATAGGATAGAAAAGGGCAGTACCACCCTAGTCCAAACCTATTTTGGGGATTTTTCTATCATTAAATGAATATTAAATATTAATTCCCAATTTTATTTTTATTTTCCAAAAATAATAACAAAACAACCCAAAAATTATAAGCATAATTAGGTTTAGACACATAAGGGGGAGCTAAACTAGGTGTGAAATTATTAGGGGTGACAATTTATGATGCTAAAGTACCTTTCCTATATGCAAGGATTTCTCATTGCATTATACACTCTTCTTTTTGTATATTGATAGACATACTATTGTGTTTATTTTTTTTAGTTGTGGAAGTTTGTTTTTTATTAACAAGAAAATAGGTTTTGAAGGGACTAGAAACCCTAAACAAAAAAGGAAGTGGTAGTAAAGAAAAGACATAAGACTGCCCACCCAGAAAAACTACAAAAACTAGATGATTAACAGACCATCAACCCACCATCAAATGATTACATCAGCCAAAAAACAAAACACAGAAAGACAAGCCCAACAACCATTAAAGAAATTCTTTAAACATTTTTGTAGCTCCCATATCCTTGGCCGCCAACCTGTCATGCATTTCCATGATCTCTTCCACATCATGAGCAACCTCCTTCTTACCTTTCTTAGTTTTTCTCCTTGTATGAACACTCAGGCTAGCAACCAAATCAATTGAATTCACATCCATTCCAACTTCCTCCCCATGATTTGAATTCTCCTGGTCACCGAACAAGCCCTTCCCAGTTAGCTCCATAGCCTTCTTATTAAGAAAAATAATCCCCTTGGTCGACGCCTCTAGCTTCTCCCTGCTTATGTTGATGAGCATATCCATGTCCCTTCAAAGTTTCCTATTCTATCTCTCCAGTACCGCCACTCTCAGACCATAATCATTCTTCATAGCAGCAAGTTCATCCACCATACAAAAAATACTAGAGTTCAAAGAACGAGAAAGCCCATAAATAGATTCCTTCTCTTTAAGACTTCAAAGAGTCGAGATGTTGCACCTAGAATTTGAAGAGTTGTGGAAGTATGTTTCATGCTCTTGATTTTGACATTCTTTGGGTCATTAGGGGTCCTTCTATTTTCTTCACTTGTACATTTTATTGTATTTGCATCATTTCTCTTTTGGAGAGGGGTTGAAATTTCCCACTGGGTTTTTCTCCTTTACTTCACTTTATGAGATATTTGTACATGAGTACCTAACATGGCCTTTTACTTGAGACTCATTATTAGTGCATACATTACTCCCTAAGTTGCACTTAAGGGGGGTTGTTAGTGTAAATATTCATTATCATACCTAGTTAGCTAATAACCTTTCTAGGATTTACCTATTCACACCTAGCTTAAGTTTACTTAGGTTTTTTTAGTTGTTGTGAACAAAAACCATAAATCATTTTTTGTTTGATGTGCAGAAGATACAAATTTAATGCAAAAATAAAATACCTTCAACAAAAAATGACTACAAAAGTATGCATGTGGTAGTGTTTTAAAATAATAACTTATTAAAAATAAACAACTCAACACCTAATTTTCATAATGTCTTTACGATGCTTCAATGATAGGGCTAAGAGATTGATCCACTAAAAAATAAAGAAAAAACTAGTGCAATTCAATGCTTTGATACCATGTTGGAGAATGCCAAGACCAACGAGCTCAAATTGATAATCTTTTAAAAGTAAAAATTTATGAACATGATATCATATTGATAGACATACTATTATTTTCACCATTTCACTTGTGGAAGGTTATCAATTTGAGCTCTATGATCTTGGAATTATCCAACATAAAAGACCTAAGATTAATAATTATATTACTCTCCTTTCACTCTTGTAAGGTTGTTAATTGGTTATGACCCTAACCCTATAATGTGTATTGAGTTATGAGTAGTTAACTTGTGGCTTGTTTAACTTTTAAAAGTTATATAACTACTATATAATAATATTATATATTTATTAATGACATCCTATGAGTTATAATTGTGTATCCAAGTTAGCTATGGTATATATAGGGGCCAGTTGATAACTATTATCACCATGCGAAGCATTGTGTTGTTTTTGAATAATATTGGAGGTACCCCCTTGAAGTGGAATATTATTATCAATTAATTGTAAAATATTTCCAATTATTATTACTGGGAAAAAAAATTCATTACAAGTGGCATCAAAGCATGATTTTGGCACTATGAAGGTAAGGCATATTTTTCTTGGAGGTCATTTTGGGAAGTTCACATATCTCATATTTTGGTGATTTTTTCTCTAGTTTTGGAGGGTTTTTTAAGAACATATTGAAGTATCTACAATCCAAATTTTAAAGGAATTCAAGTATAATTAGGGTTTTTTCCAAATTTATTTGGGAAGCACATATCTCTCAAATCTAGATGATTTATTTCTTAAGTTTGGAGGACACTTCTATAATACTTTGAAGTTTCTGAAAATTGAAATTTAGAGGAATTGTAGTAGAAATAAGTGATTTATTATAGAATTATCATTTATAACAAATTAATTCTCAATGTTGCAAATTAGCTAATTTCTTGCAGATTTTTTGGGGAAATGAGATATAAGCCTTTATAAGATATAGTGTTGGTGTGATGATAAAATGTGTATAAGAAATAAAAAATCACACAAGCAATGAGACATATTACATTAAAGATTGGAATCATAAAATAATCAAATTAAAACAAAACAAATCTCTAAAGTTGTTCCATTATTCTCTATTCTCAAGGATCCTTTAAATCATTTGTGCTCTTAGATTTGTATATGCACTATGACTGGTTTGGATGACAACCTAAGAAACAAGATGTTGTAAGATGCAAGAAACTAATTCCTGCATGAAGTATAAACTATGTGATTGATGCCATGGTGCTATGATATTAATTTTGTTGTGATGAAATGAATATTATGCTATGATAATGATGCTAAATGCTATGGTGGAAATGTTGTATGAAAGCTAAGATGATAACTAAAATGCAACTATAAACTAAGACATGATTCTAAACTAAAATGATAAAACAATTCTAACTACTAAATGTCTAAATGATCTATGTTGAATACTCTAAATGCTCAATATTATTCCTGCATAATAAGTTTACTCAAAGATGTGACGATAAATGTTGTAGCAAGAGGTTGTATTTATAGGATTTCCAAAGAATCTTGTGATGTGGCAGTAATCGATGGTCCAAATTTTAGCATGAGAGATTAATGGTGGAGATGGAAGAATCAAGGAGGATGTTCCCTTGACCAAAGGCAACATACCAAATGTATGGAGGAATAAAGTGTGTGAGAAAGCCATGTGCCAAAATTTTGTTATGGAATTGGTTGAAAATAATGTGATTTAAACATTAGTCATATTTAAATACATGTGACATTTGATGATGTGGCCAAAAAGTACTATGGACATGTGTTTAAATTCAAATTGGGCATTTGAATTTAGTGAGAAGGTTATTAATTAAATAAAAAAAACTGTGAATTTGTTTATTTAATTAAATTAGAGGAATGTGATTTTAGATGAAGAATTTAGAAAAGTGTGATCTATATAAATAAATTGAGAATTTATTTATAAGTAGATGAAATAAAAGGGGTCATTAATTAAATAACTAGTATTTAATTATTTAATTGTCTTGACTGATTTTAGGTGTATACAAGTGTTTTTTTTAATCATTTGGATTTTATTTGTATTATTTATTAAAAATATTTTTTTTTTGAACTTCTCCACAACAAGAAGTAGCTAAATCTCCTTCTTCTCCAATAATCGAAGAAAAATAATCTAAATCTCCTTCATTAATATGAAAACCTTTATTTCTATAATAATGTCATCAAATAGTGGGATCAAATCTTTTTAGATAAAATATTGGTGGTGCCTTTGAAATTTGAAGTCCTTGCTAACCGAGGAAAATTTCTTTTCCTTCCAATGCAATTTTTTCTCTCCTTTTTATGCAAATATTCACATAAAAATGTGTGTATTATTATATTGATAACAATTTATGGCTACGTGACTAATCTAATGCAACACTTAAGATCTAAAAGGGCACACATTTATATTCTAACTCTTAAAAAAACTATATAGGTGTAGGCAATGTATACTTTGGAATAAAAAATATAACTATCTAGCCACTTTTATCCTTACATATCAATTATAGGATCTATCTTATGTCCTCTATTTAAATTTATTTTAGATCTCCCAAATATTTACAATTTTTTTCTAAAAACCCTTTGTCCCAAGATTCCATAGGGAAACCATACAAGGGAATTAAAATATTATACTTCTTTGGAATCTTCTTTAACCTTTTATTTTTTTCTAAAAACCCTTTGTCCCAAGATTCCATAGGGAAACCATACAAGGGAATTAAAATATTATACTTCTTTGGAATCTTCTTTAACCTTTTATAATGAGGAAACCAAGGCTTAACAATTTAAAATCATAAATCTTCTTAGAAGGAGAGAATAGATTTGGCTATTTTGATACAATATCTAAGGATGATCATAAATAATTCTTCTGGTAGGATAAAAATGAGAGCATATGGGGATTAATTTTCTCTCAACCCCAACCTAGTAATCTTATCCACCAACTATTTGCTTGTGCAGTGTTTGACTTAGGCATAATAATTTAGGACTCAAACTTGATCATCAACTCTATAACTATCTATTCCCACTTGAAAAATATCATCTACTATTTTATGTTGTAGATGCTATATTTCATTGTCTATTTCAAAATTATTTGATCTTATTTTCATTAAGCACACTTTCTTCACTAGATTGTTTTTATAATTCATATAAAAAATGAGGGCATATAAAAAAACATTTTTTTTCTAGCATATAACTTAGTAACCTCTTTTGTAAACTATTTAATGGGGAAGTAGTTGATTAAGGCATAATAATTCAGTGCTTGAACTTGCTTCTCAACTTTCCCACCATCCATTACTACTTGAATACCATCAATTACTCTTAGGGTTTTCAATTTTTAAAAAATCTAATTGCTTCACATATGCAAACTTTATTTCTCATGGGTATTTTCCAATCCTTGAACTTTCATTTTTCTCTTTTTTTTATCATTCCCTATTCCCTAAATCAATAGTGTTTACACCTATTTCCATTCCTACACATTTCAAAAGGCAGGTCATTCATTGCACAATTCCTAGCCCTTCTTGTCTTTTGTGCACATAATTTTAAAAATTTCTTTGTGCCATCTGTCTCTGATTTTTTGCTCCTTTACACTTTACTCTTTGCTCCTTCACTTTTTATTCGTGATGTAGTTATATTTCGTTCAACTTTGATAAACAAATAATTATATATTTCAATAAAACATTTTACTAAAAAAAATATTTAGCAACTATATATTCATATTTAGCTATTTATTTAATCTAATTCATACACATTAAAGTTATAGTAATAAACAACTAATTAAAAATAAAATTTATATAATTTGTACTTTTAATGTTGTTATGAATAAATAGAATACATGCTTTTTCCAACTTGTAAAAACCTTCCTGCTATTCCATGTCCTTGGAGAAGGGCTTACATAACCCCAACCCTTGAATTGTCTTGGTTGTTGATGATTTTCTGATCAATATGTAGTCTTCTGCCAAGCCCTTCCATCTAGAAACCCTCACCATGGCACCATTGTGAAATAAAATTTTGAAAAATTCCCTTTAGGAGTGTTTCATGCTCAGAGCTCTCCCATTGACCAGATTTGTGAATGTTAAAATGTTGACAATACAATATTTAAAATTGGGCCAAAATAGGCTAGACAAGGGCAATACAACCTTAGTCTAGACCTATTTTAGGGATTTTTCTATCATTAAATGAATATCAAATATTAATTCCCAATTTTATTTTTATTTTCCAAAAATAATAACAAAACAACCCAAAAATTATGAGCATAATTAGGTTCACATGTACGTAAGGGGGAGCTAAACCTAGTGTGAAATTGTTAGGGGTGACAATTTATGATGCTACACTACCTTGCCTATATATGCAAGGCTTTCTCATTGTATTATACACTTCTTTTTATATATTGATAGACATACTATTGTGTTTATTTTGTTCACTTGTGGAAGCTTGTTTCATGCTCTTGATTTTGACATTCTTTGGGTCATCAAGAGTCCTTCTATTTTCTTCACTTGTTCATTTTATTGTATTTGCATCATTTCTCTTTTGGAGAGGGGGTGATATTTTCCAAGGGGTTTTTCTCCTTTACTCCACTTTATGAGATATTTTTACATGAGTACCTAACATGGCCTTGTAGTTGAGACTCATTATTAGTGCATACATTACTCCTTAATTTGCACTTAAGGGGGGTTGATAGTGAAAATAGAGTCATTATCATACCTAGTTAGCTAATCACCTTTCTACGATTGACCTATTCACACCTATCTTAAGTTTACTAAGGTTTGTTTAGTTGTTGTGAACAAAACCCAAAAATCATTTTTTTGTTTGATGTGCAGAAGATGCAAATTTGTTACAAAAATAAAATACCTTCAACAAAAAATGACTAGACAAAAGTATGCATGCGGTAGTGTTTTAAAATAATAACTTATTAAAAATAAACAAATCAATACTTAATTTTTAGAATGTCTTTACAATGCTTCAATGATATGGCTAAAAGGTTGATCCACTAAAAAATCAAGAAAAAAATAGTGCAATTCAATGCTCTGATACCATGTTGGAGAATGCCAAAGACCAAAGAGCTCAAATTGATAATCTTTCACAAGTAAAAATTTATGAACACGATATCATATTGATAGAAATACTATTATTTTCATAATTTCACTTGTGGAAGGTTATCAGTTCGAGCTCTATGATCTTGACATTATCCAACATAAAAGACCTAAGATTAATAATTATGTTTCTCTCCTTTCACTCTTGTAAGGTTGTTAATTGGTTATGACCCTAACTAACCCTATAATGTGTATTGGGTTATGAGTAGTCAACTTGTGGCTTGTTTAACTTTTAAAAGTTATATAACTATTATAATAATATCATATATGTATTAAGGTCATCCTATGAGTTATAATTGTGTATCCAAGTTAGCTATGGTATATATAGGGGCCAGTTGATAGCTATTATCACCATGTGAAGTATTGTGTTCTTTTTGAATAATATTGGAGGTACCCCCTTGAAGTGGAATATTATTATCAATTAATTGTAAAATATTTCTTATTATTGGGGAAAAAAATTCATTACAAGTGACATCAAAGCATGATTTTGGAACTATGAAGGTAAGGCATATTTTTCAATTTTGGAGGTCATTTTGGGAAGTTCACATATCTCATATTTTGGTGAATTCTTTTCGAGTTTTGGAGGTTTTTATAAGTACATATTGAAGCATAACATTACAAGTTTTAAAGGAAAATTAAAGTATAATTAGGGTTTTTCCAAATTTATTTGGGAAGCACATATCTCTCAAATCTAGATGATTTATTTCTTGAATTTGGAGGGTACTTCTATGATACTTAGAAGTTTCTACAATTTGAAATTTATAGGAATTATAGGAGAAATAAGTGATTTATTATAAAATTAGGGTTTATAACAAATTAACTCTCACAAATTAGCTAATTTCTTGTAGATTTATTTTGAGAAAATGAGATATAGGCCTTTATAAGATATAGTGTTTTTTTTAATCATTGGGATTTCATTTGTGTGATTTATTAAAAAATAATATTTTTTGAACTTCTTCATAACAAGAAATAGCTAAATCTCCTTCTTCTCTAATAATCCAAGGAAAATAATCCAAATCTCCTTCATTAATATGAAAGCCTTTATTTCTATAATAATGTCATCACTATAGTGGGATCAAATATTTTTAGAAAAAATATTGGTGGTGCCTTTGAAATTTGTAGTCCTCACTAGCTTAGGAAAGTTATGTGCAAATATTCAAATAAAAATATGTGTATTATTATATTGATAACAATTTATGGCTATGTGACTAATCTAATGGAACACTTAGGATTAAAAGGCACACATTCATATCCTAACTCTTAAAAAACTATATAGGTGTATGCTATGTATACTTTGGAATAAAACAATATAACTATCTAGCTACTTTTATCCTTGCATAGAAATTATAGGATCTAGATCTTATGTTCTCTACTTAAATTTATTTTAGATCTCCCAAATATTACAATTTGATTCCAAAAACCCTTTGTCCCGAGATTCCTATAAGGCCTCACCTTTTTGTAGGATAGATATATGTACTTTAATTTCACCATTGGTATACTTCCTTTTAGTGATAATTAGTTGGGTTAAATGAAAGACCTATACAATTTAGGATTAATGTCGAACATGTAATATACATGGTTTTGATTCCTAATTAAGGTGACAGTATGTGGCTAATTTCATTCGATTTTTATATGATTGTTTGGTACCATTCACTTATTTCTTGAGACTTTATCATGCAAATGGTTTTGATTCCTAATTAAGGTGACAGTATGTGGCTAATTTCATTCGATTTTTATATGATTGTTTGGTACCATTCACTTATTTCTTGAGACTTTATCATGCAAAGTGACTAAAAGACTTATAATTCATATCAATAGACTTTAGACCTCATTTCATGAATCTAGGTGCACTTCATGCTAGTTTCATGTATAAGATAATGCAATTAGCAAGGCTTGTATGTATCATGGAGAAATTTTAATCTTAGATAAGTACTATTTCCCTATATGATCAATTACCTAGTGACTAGAATGGAAAGAAAGGTATTCAATAAGTTATTATTTACTAATGTTGAATTAATGATTTTGTGATTTTTCAATACTAATGAGTGGCCAAACTTTCCATAAGCATTCATTATGCTACTATGGTGCAAATTCTTGAGATCATTAAAGTAGTTATTTGGAACATTATTACTAATGTGTTGTTGCCTTGTGTGGATTTATGTTGTAGTTGATTAAGGAATGATGATGTGAATTATCATTTAACTTGTTAATAAATCTACTTCATCATAGTGATCGTTTTAGAAGTAAAAAGTGTAATTATATTGGAAGAATATTGTTTAGGCATTCAAATAACTTTTTAAACTAGTATGGGTACAATTATTGGTATAAAGTGCTAACATGTAGTGGCAAGAAGTTGTGTTACAACATTGGAGATTAGGACTATAATCATCCAAGCAACATGCAATAAGCATGACCAAGGTAAACAAATTTGATTAATATTCAATTGATAGTGTGATTTTTGAGTTTGTATTGTTGCCTTGTGTGGACCAGTGTTTGTTTTAAATTTGTGAGAAAAGGAGGAGAGTCAAATGTTTATTTGTGTGTCCAAAAATATACAACCCATATGGTACTTTACAAGTTGTGCTTAAGGGGTGTTAAATGGTTAAAAATAGGAAAAAGGGAATTAGGGGAATTTTAAAAATCCCTACCCATGTGTCTAGGCTTAGGGCATTAAGTGTGGAGATAAAAGACCATTTGGGTTCTATTTTTAGGGGGGGGGTTTTGTTGTCTGGATAGGTACGCAAGGAGGAGGAGGTGGAGTGGGATATCATGCAAGAAAGAGGTAGAAACCTTTCGTTCCAAGTTTTCTGTTGTTGTTGTGGCAAATTTCCAGTAGTGGCTGGCTATTGTACAATCTCTATTGTTGTTGATGCAAATGTGTCTGGAATTAGTTGTTCTTAAAATTGTTCTTGTTGCTGTTAAAAATATATATATGTACTGTACTCGTTGTTGCTCATAATCTCTGTTGCAGTTTCTACAAATGTGGCTCCCTGTATTCTATTACATGTGTGGAGTACCTTGCATGTGTCTGAAGCCATAATGAACCCTTGCCATGTTTGAAACCTGTTGGACTATCTTCCTTGTACTCCTGGTTGTATAAATCTAATGTAAGGGTCCTTGGTGATTACTCTTGGCTTGGGGGTTGGCTAGAGCTCTCTGTGGCTTGATGATGCCAATATGGAAGGGTGGAGAGCTTTTCCCTCCCATTGACTAGTTGGTTTTTCAGGTTTGCTGATGTAGCTGGAATCTCTGCACCATTTTTCTCTACACCATTTTTCTCAGCTTATCAAGTTTTGTTATGGAGAAGGTTGGGCGTTTTTCAAGAAAATATCTACCCTGTACCTGTTGATAGAAAGCTGCAAGAAAACTGTAATACATGCATAAATAGTAGCAAGTACGGTGTATGTAGATGTATATATTTTATTCCATGGGATCCTATGAAGTCTAAACTAAGTATGGTATCAAAATCTGCAAGTAAAATGAAACGGTTTCTGTGAGTTTAAATAGGTCTTAGATTATAGGTTAACTTAGAATGTATTACTCAATGTCTTCTTACCAGTCTATAAAAGAAAGGGGGTAAATGCATTCAACCGAGCATTCGTGTTTACCTCCGTATCTGTAGAGGTCAAGATGTTCTCCTCTATTTTGTGTGTATGAACCCTCTTGTAATATGATAAACTTGTAGTAAAAAAATGAAGGGGCCTGAAATTAAAGACCCGTGCATGAGTCTAACTCTTTGATGAGCATCTGGTAATAACCTTTACTTGGGCAACAAACAACACCTTTCATTTTGTAAAAATTTATTTTTGTACACTTGGTTTGCCTTATTCCTTTTGTTCCTGCAATAAAATTTGTGATTAAGTACTGTTTATTTGATTAAGCTGCATTGTAGTGAAAAAATTGGGGGTTTTTATGAAGGCTCATATAGCAGTTCCTATGTGTAAAAAAAAAAAACCACATTTGGTTAATTCAAGCAAGAACCCATGAAAGGGTTCAGGGAGATTGTGATCGTCCCCATCTGGGCTTCGTTGTCGAGGAGAAAACTGCTTTCAATATACTGGACTAAAATAGAAGAAGGATAAAAATTTAACAAATGATATAAATAACAAATAAATAGATCTAGAACACTGTATCTAGCTACTCTGTTTTTTGAGATCTAGTTCCAAAGAAATCTCAACCAAATTTAGATAGGGTGGATTTTATTTTAACTTTAAGGGCATAAACTAGCCCGAGATCAAATCCGCCTTGATACTTTCAAGCAAAATGAACTAGAAGTGAAATCTGCATTCAATGAAGTAGATCACTGACCAAAACAAAATTTAAATTAAGCATAAATAATCGAAACAACACTGTTCATCCCTTTGAAAATAAAATCTATGCCTGGAAAAGAGGCATCGAACCTGGCACTTGGCCCAGAGGCCCGCAGCCTACTGAGAGCCTCACTCTTTTTCCACCTCGCACAGCCTGTGGATGATAACGTGGCTAGTCAAATAAAAGAGTTCATTCTGCAAGCTTAAAATCAAACGTATCCTCTGCCCTCGATTTGCAGTCGCATCCTCTCCCCACCTTCAACGTCACCCAGATCGACCTCTCCATAGCATGCTTGTGAGGATTATGCCGCCGCCTCATCTCCTTCCTGTGGCTGGTGTTTAGCTTAACTGTTTTTTTTAGGGTTGTGGTAGCAAGTTAGGGTTAAGATTGCTAAATCAGCACGTAGGGATTAGGCTAAAAATAATAAGTGCCACGTATGAGTTGCGTGGATAATGGAAACAGCTGCTACGCAAACAACCCTCTTAACCTCCTTGATTTTTTAATAAATGGTTGGTGTGGGGATTAGGGGGATGTTGTAGATGGTGGGGCGTGATCTTCAAAAAGGACTGTTACTTTGAAAATCATAGTTTTTAGTAGAATTACCTTGCTATGTATGTCACGCCACAGTAAGGTAAAATCAATGGATTCAACAGTATGTTAGGAGTATTAAATATTGATATACAGTATGTCACGCCACAGTAAGGTAAAATATACGTTGCTCATTTTTTTTTTTTGAACAAGGAAAATCAATGGATTCAACAGTATGTTAGGAGTATTAAATAATTGATAACAGCTAATTATTTATTGTTAACTCGCTCCTCAAAATTCTCAAATTACCCATGTTACTCAAGCGTGGAATACTGTGTTAAGGGAGTACATTGATTTTAATATCTTTATTATAAGGCAATGGCGGTAATTCCTGAAACGTGGTACCTAGTGATGAAAATAAAAGTTTATGATTCTTAACGGAATAACAAAAAAAATAAAATAAAATCAAACTCCTCTTTATGCGTGGCCCACACCCTTCCTTATTTAAAGGAAATTAATAATAAGTTATATGTAAGAAATTAATGTATGATTATTTTTATGTGTTATTTCTTTATATATATATATTTAAGGAATAAAAAATAAAATTCTTAATATATAAATTATAAATATAAAAGGCTAAGTGATTAAATAAATTAATAGTAATTAAAAATAATAATATTAAAATTTAAAATTTAGAGTAAATTATAAAGGTTTTAGTTATTTTCATATTGAAATTTGATATTAAATGTCAATGTTGATTATATCAATTTTGTCAAAATGGATCAAAATGGGTAGGGCATATGAGATAATTCCTAACTGTTGCATGGGACTTACTATTGTTGCCTAATATTTTAGTCAAAGATACCTATCCTAATCTATTCATTACTTGCTTTCGAAAAAACCTCAAACTTGGACATTGTCTTGTATGACATATAACTTAAAAATCAGATGTTGAGAGACTGTGATGTCACCCTCTCCTCTAGGCCTTTGTGAGGTATCTTCAACTTGAGTGAATGGTCATTTAGGTCCCTTTAGTAGATGGTCTACCCTCTTGAGTATTGTCATTCCTTTTTACCTTGAGTGAAATATAACCCTTGTACATGTGAACCATAGAGTGAGTGGATGGTGGAGCTTTTAGAGTGGTTGTGCAAGCAAGGTAGTGCTTTGGGAGAGGGAAAACTAGTTAGTGTCTTTAAAAAAAAATAAAAAAATTGCGAGATTTTCTTGACTTTTTTTGGGCATGACAATTCCATAGGGGAACCATACAAGGGAATTAAAATATCACACTTCTTTGGAATCTTTTTTAATCTTTTATAATGAGGACACCAAGGCTTAACAATTTAAAATCATAAATCTTCTTATAAAGAGAGTGAAGAAATTTGGCTATTTCAATACAATATCTAAGGATAATCATAAATAATTCTTCTAGTAAGATAAAAATGAGAGCATATGGGGATTAATTTTCTCTCAACCCCAACCCAATAATCTTATCCACCAACTATTTACTTGTGAAGTTTTTGAATTAGGCATAATAATTTAGGACTCAAAATTGTTCATCAACTCTACAACTATCTATTACCACTTGACGAATATCATCTACTATTTTATGTTGTGGATGCTCTATTGCATTGTGTATTTCTGTATTTCAAAATTATTTGATCTTATTTCCATTAAGCACACTTTCTTCACCGAATTGTTACTATAATTCATCTAAAAAATGATGACATATAAAAAAGCATTTTTTTTAACACATAACTTAGTAACCTCATTTGCAAACTATTTACTTGAGAAGTAGCTAATTAAGACATTTTAATTTAGTGCTTGAACTTCCTTCTCAACTCTCCCACCATCCATTACTACTTGAATACCATCAATTACTCTTAAGGTCTTCAATTTGTAAAAATTTGAATTGCTTCACATATTAACTTTATTTCTTATGGGTATTTGCCAACCCTTGAACTTTCATTTTTCTCTTTTTTGTATCATTCCCTATTCCCCAAATCAATAGTGTTTACACCTATTTCCATGCCTACTCGTTTCGTAAGGTAGGTCATTCATTGCGCAATCCCTAGCCCTTGTCTTTTGTGCACATAATTTTAAAATTGTCTTTGTGCCATCTATGTCTCTAATCTTTTGCTCCTTTACACTTTACTCTTTGCTCCTTCACTTTTTATTCATGATGTAGTTACATTTCATCCAACTTTGATAAACAAATAATTATATATTTCAATTAAATATTTTACTAAAAAAAATATGCAAATATTCAGTAACTATAGATTTATATTTAGTTATTTATTTAATCTAATTCATACACATTAAAGTTACACTAATAAACAATTAATTTAAAAGAAAATTTATTTAATTTGCACTTTTAACAAATAATTAATAAGAATAAAAGTTGTCATCTTCACTTTTATTAGAAAAAATGAATAAAAAGAAAATTTATTTAATTTGCACTTTTAACAAATAATTAATAAGAATAAAAGTTGCCATCTTCACTTTTATTAGAAAAAAAGAATAAATAGAATATAAATCATAAGTTTCTATTTAAAAAATAAAATTATAAATTTAAATTTATGTCTTATTTAAATTATAATAATTTTTTTTTTTGATACGCAAGGGTAAGATTTGTATTAAAGTATTCAAGAAAAGATACATTATGTATGCATAGTAGGATAACCGCCAAACTTCCATGGAACCTAGACCTACCAACTCGGGAGCATACTATGTCCCACACAAAATTGCAGTCCCACTGCATACCTCAGAAACCAACACCGATTTATAACATTTAAAACCAAAAAATTCATGCATCGAGGTCGAGCCTCACAGGAAACCATTAAGTTCTGCAAATGAGGTAAAATCTCCCTCCCATTCCATACCCTCCTCCGTCACTAGCCCTAGTTTTCTTTTCAGAAATTCAATCGCCATTGTCGAGATCATCCTATGCCTCATGAGCTCTGGCCCCTTTAAGTCTAAGAGAAAAGGATATACCTTTACTGCCTCATTCGTCTCCCAAAGGAGCTCCAAGTTAGAGGGGCACGAGATTCCTTTACCCACGAAGGCCGCTTTCAGTGTCTTCTCCAACCCTCCTAACAGGTCGCTGCGAAAAAGATTCATCATCAATTCCTTTGCCTCCACCTTAGCCACTTCCAAGTCCAACATGACGGCCAAGAATCGTGAAGAAATGTGAGCATTATCCCTCGCAAATTCCTTTCTATCCAGGTGGTCCCTTCCTAAAATCATTTTGACCACTACCATAATCAAAGGATCATCCTCAAGTAGAATTCTTTTCAGCCTTTGGTTAGTTATCTCCCTAAATGCAATTTGTCTCTCCATCGCCACCAATGAAATAGGAGTATCAACGTCGAAACTTTCCAACCCCTCCACTGAGATGGAGATGATGAATTTTGATTTACTCATCTTCACCATTAGTTGCCCACTGGATGAAAATTCCTTGCACAGAAATAACCAACAAAACGAGTTTCGAAAACCATACAAAGCAAAAGCCATCGCCCATCCACATTTAAAAGGCCCGCATACAGCAAGACCCAACACGAGTCTGAAATGATGTCGATGCAAGGAAAATCCATCCTTGCAAGAAAATTTCGTCCTGCAACCACAAGCCTTAAGTTTGCAATCACCTCGTGAGGATCAACTTCTGCCACTTGGCTGATTTGCATAAACTTGCATGATGAATGTACTATATGTGTCGCTCTAATTATCCTTGGCATCATGAATCATTAAGACCTCAAATGCCTCCAAGATCTCCCCAAATTTGTCAGACTTCCATTTCTTTTAAGGGCTTACTGCCGACGTTCCCCTGACACCTTGGTTTATCACTGGCAATAGTGAGGTGATGTGGCCTTGCCACCATACAGCCAGCTTGCACTCCCCTTCCGACACCCCAATTTCCTCTCCCATTGCCAACTAATGTTTTTTCTCTTCTATTCCATTGGGCTCTTGAATTAATGAGAGAAGGAACATGACGGGGTACGGTGGGGGAGGGCACGAGCACCCTACCACCCACATTTAAATTATAATAATTATTAACATAAAAATTCAATATTTATTGTGCAAAAATTTATATCAAGACATTCTTTTAATAATAAATTGCCATAACTTAAATAAATCATTTTAAGCACAACCTCACCAAAAAAAAAAAAAAAAAACTTGTAATTAATACAAAGAATGCTCTTTAAACAAATGTTAAAAAAATACTTTTATATAAAATTTAATATATTTTGATTATATTAAAACTGGAAGGGCCAATACCCATTATAACATAGTCATCAAGGTAGAAGAGAGGAGGTTCCCAAAAAGAGACCTCTAAAAGAAAGACTCATGAAGAGTGAGACAAGAAAAGAACAAAAAACCAAAACTTTTGACAGAAGCTAAAAATCGATACAAAATAAAATTTAATATATTAATTCTACATAAACTTCATTAATTCATTCTGCACTACTAAAATAAATCAGAAGCAACTTGAGTTTCAATATAAATCTTCAAAAGAGTAATAATAAAATATTGGATTGCCTTGTTTGCTCCACTTCTTATACTAGGAAAAAATGGTCATATACATGCATACTGTATGGGAGCCTAAGTCGGTTGGAATTACTTGGAAGTTGGTAACTCATCTTTTCAGTTTAAAGAAAACATCCATATCTAACATGGTTGGCCGGGCCATAAAAAATGAGTAAGATAAATGATGATATGCATAAAAAGCTAAAAAAAATTATATAAAATTCTTAGAATACGAAATCTCACTTGCAAATTGATATAAATAAAAGGTTTCCTTTTCAAGTAACTACAAAATTTAATATTGGTAACTCATCTTTTTAGTTTAAAGAAAACATCCATATCTAACATGGTGGTTGGGCCATAAAAAATGAGTAAGATAAATGATGATATGCATAAAAAGCTAAAACAAATTATATAAAATTCTGAGAATACGAAATCTCACTTGCAAATTGATATAAATAAAAGGTTTCCTTTTCAAATAACTACAAAATTTAATATAAATAGGGAGTCTCAAAGTTCAAATCACAAAGTCGAGGTAAAATGGAAAAGTTAACAGCAGCAGCAATGGTGAAAGTTATCATGCTTGGCTTGTTGTCTAGTGTGTATTGTTGTCCTGTTGCTTATTATAGCACTGGAACATATCATGTTGGGCCATTGACTGCATTAGATGCTGAATTATTTAATTTTGCTCTGAATATTGAGTATCTAGAATGTGAATTTTTTCTTGGGGCTGTATTTGGAGTGGGTATGGATAAATTTGCACCAAATCTTACAGGAGGTGGTCCTCCCCCACTAGGCACCCAGATGGCCAATTTGGACCCTCCAACAAGAGATATTGTGGAGCAATTTGCTTTCCAAGAAATTGATCATATTAGGTTCTAATAATTTTTATTCTTAAACTATTTGATCATTATACTAGATATAGTATTATTTTTAAGTCCTTAGAATTTATATTTCTTCTGACTAAATTGACCATTGTTTGGTGTACTGAGTTTTGTAGAATAATCAGAGAGAGTGTAGTGGAAGCCAGTCCGCGGCCTTTATTAAATTTGGGAGTGGAAACATGGACGAGTTTCTTCAATGAGGCTTTGGGATTCACACTCAATCCTCCCTTTGATCCCTATGCTAATTCTCTTAATTATCTACTTGCTATGTATGTTCTTCCATACATGGGTCTTACAGCTTATGCTGGTGCCAATCTTAATATAACTTCAGTGGCTGGAAAACAAGTAAAGTTTTTAAACTTTCTCTACTCATCTTAGGAGCCTAATTTATGCATAAATATTGGATTAGTGAAAGCAATACGTTTCCTTTGCATTTAGTGATCTATCATTTGAGAGAAAACAAATGAAAAATGCATCTTTAGTTTCATTTCTTATAATAAGACAATGAGATATATTTTAGGTCATCTTTATAGACAATAATTAAGATTGGCAAAATGATTAACGTCTTGTTGAAGAGCAACAAAATCCTATTTCTAATAATTATTTAATATTTTTGAGAATTTTGTACAACAAAAGTCACTTATAAATAAATTTGAGTTAGATGATCAATGTGAAAACTAACAAGTTGTACGATCCAACCTGTTGACATAACCAACCCACCAACATGTTAAGATAAATTTTAAGTTGTTTATAAATAAATGTGAGTTAGATGATCAATGTGAAAATTAACAAGTTGTACGATCCAACCTCTTGACATAACCAACCCACCACGTCCCACCAACATGTACACTGTTTACGCCACTACCATTAATTATTTAACCATTAAACTATTTTATATTTAAAATCTCCAAAAAAGTTGATAGAATAGTAAACCTCTTGCTAAAAATTGTTTAGCTAAAACTAGGGAATTCATTTAGATGGAGTAGTATTGAATGAGTGTTTTGGTTTGAGTGCAGCTGGTAGCAGGTCTTCTGGGAGTGGAATCGGGGCAGGATGCAGTGATACGTTACTGGCTGTACGAGAGAGCAGAGTTTCAGGTTTATCCCTACAACTTCACTGTTGCACAGATCACAGCGTTCCTCTCCAATCTTAACAACTGTCTAGGAAAGACGGGAATTGTGGATGAAGGAATAGTAGTTCCACCAGAACTTGGCGCTGATGAAAGAGTGAGTGGTAACATTTTGTCTGCAGATGTGGATTCTCTGTCATACATCAGAACTCCTGCGCAGACATTGAGGATTCTGTATGGCACAGGAAATGAGTCCATACCAGGTGGGTTTTATCCAGAGGGAGGCAGTGGGGTTATTGCATGGAGCTATCTCTAGTTTCTCACCTTACTTCACTATCAAACACATCCATCTACTAAGGAAATAATGTAGCAAAGAAACAACAAAATAAAAACAACGAAGAAAAAGTTATTTTATTGTTTTATTACTTGTCGCTCATGATTAAATACATGCTTGTTTCTATTGAAAATCTCTCTATTTGAGATTTTGCAAGGACTCAGAACAATTAAAAATAATGATAAAGAATTTGATTAGTGTGATCATTCTGTTTTAAATATATTTTTATTCATGATATATGTCAATATATTGTGATTTTTTTTATCAACTTGTCATTATAACCTCTGTTCTATGAGCTGTTTATTGTCAATCTCAATATACAAATAACTAGCACTTGCACCAGAGGGGTGCAAGGGTTACGCCGATATAATACTATATAAAAGTAAACATGGCAAGGAAGTGTATAAAATAAAGTTGATCTCTAAATTTATTACTATGAAGCAGATCTATAACTGGTAAAAGAGTAAAATACTACAAAAGATAAAATATCTACTTGGTTCCAAAACTGTAGTGGTTTTGAAATGAAGGCTTATGACTGCTCAATGAAAATTTTAAAAATATTGAAAACTAAAAATAATTCAAATGAAGTCTCTTAATATTTAGAGATTACCTATATAAATCTTCAAAATGAAGATGAGTTTACAATATAAATGAATAAAAAACCAAAGATCCTAAACTCATTAGCAAACTTATTGAGCTCCAATCATAACTACTACCTTTAATTTTTTCTTTTTTATTTACAAAATGAAACCATCAATATTGTAACAATTGAATTCAACCATACACAAATTAGCAAGGTATAACAACAACGATATGGAAAGCTATTTGGTGTTTATTATTACAGTACTTCAATACATTATAATAAGATAAAACAAACAATTTATTTGCTGTCCAATATAAATTTCTAGATTTTTAATTTTATTGATCAAGGCACCATTATTAACCAGGTGTGAGGCTGAATAAAATTAGTAACCTGACACTGAATAACTTAGAATCAAATTGCAAGTTAAAATTCCTACAACCACCATGGCTTCGGTGTGAAGATAAATGTGCACAAACCAACCCCTTATCAAAAGCTCAAACAAGTGAAACATAATATTATTGAACAAAGAAATTTTATTATTTAAAAAATTCATATATTCAGAGAAAAAGAGGATTGCATAAACATAACAAGATGGTTATGAGCAAAATCTTCCCTAAAAGGCCATGAAAGAAAGGAATTATGTACAACAGTATACTTACATGTTCCACATCAAAGAAAGGAATTATCTCATATAAGAGAAGTATTAACATGATTACAACATCTAGCAACATATTTTTCCCAGAGGAGAGCAAGCTAAATATTTTCTTATAAAATATGACTTTCAATGGTCTTAAGGGCATTTGGGCTTGTTGTCATGAGTCTTCATGTTGGCATAGCAGGGGTAGAGCTCTTTGTTCCCATATGTCCCTGGGGAACACATTTGCATCTGGTACAACATGTACCACAGGCTCTCAAATATTGGTCATTCAGAGATGCTGCTTTACATCTACTTGTACAAGCAACCTTGCAATTTGCAAGCAAGCAAGCAAACATACCCACAAACAATTATTAGCCTATGAGACCAACCACTTACAAAAAAACCAAACACCCATCAAAATATTAACCAATTCCATAGTGGTGAAGGTGAACAATTAGTTTCTTTGTCAAAAATGTTGTCAATAATTTTGCATATGATGGGCTTAAAGCGATTTAGAGGACAAATGTCTATTTCAGATTGCATACCAATCGTTTGTAGAAGCCTGCAATAAATCCCATTTGTTTGCAGCTGAGATCATATCAGAAAATTCATTGGCAATTAATCCAATTATTGTCTGAATGAAGAACAAAAGGCATTCTAATAAAGCTACGCTCACCAATCTCAATCTCAACAGACTATGATTGTCAACCAAAATTTGAAAGGATTAGCATAGGTTATTTGAAATATTCAACTATTTACATTTCAATGCCCTCAAAAACTTGTTACAACGAAAATTCATTCCATGTTCTATTAAAATGTAATAGCATAAGTACAAGTATTTATTCAAAAGTAGGACCAAACATAATATGAAGTTGTAGCATAACTGTAAAGATAGATCTAAAGCAAACCCTTCCCTAAAGGTTGTCTCACAATTTTGTGGTAGAATATTTGATCCTTCAGGTAAAATATCCAATGGAGGCGCCTGCAAATAATTGTGTTCTGAAAATTAGATTAAACAAAATTGTAACCAAGATACTTCTCAATAAAAATATACAAAGCAAAAGGTATTGAAGTACGCTTGTTTGTTACTAATTGAGAATAGATCTAAGCATAATATTTCTTAGAAATTGTTGAGTGTATAATAGATGTAGATGGTTCAGTTGTACAAAACCAATGATTTCAACCCTTTTAATAACAATGTTAAACCTTTGTTCACCATAAATACTATAATTTTTTGATCTTGTCAAATGTACACTAAGAGCACATTCTTCTTTAATGCCATATTATATTTAATGTTAATTTGTAATAGTTATATAGCTGTTCAATTTATTAGTTTTAAATTTTACTTTATGTAGACCCAATTTTTAAGAGTTTTTATTGTTTTTGTTGCTTGAACTTTTTCAGTCTTTTTGAGAGTGAATCCCAATAAAACCGAATGAAGTACTCTTTTAGAAATTAACACATACATGTAAAAGTTCATTAACAAACAACTCAGGCCAAGGGGAGTACTAGTTAGAAAAAGCATATTTGGGCCAATGGAAATTTTAAGGAAAAGCAAATCAAACTTCAATGACAAATGACACAAAATAACATAGATGAAGAGGAAAAGTTGGGGAAGAAAATGTACTTTTTGAGACACTTTATGTTTAAAGAAAAAACTTCTCAGATTCCATAGATAACACTAAGGAAGGGGTTTTGCTTGAGAAAGAGAAAACACTCTTTTGGATCAACGTAAGAACTACATTGAAGAAGCAAGTAAAAACTTACAATTTTTAGGCATGAGATGTAGAAAAATGTTGAGTAGTGCATTTCAAATGAACTGATTTAACTGTCAAAGCTTGAGAAAGAATGGAAAGCTAAGATTGACTGCAGCTTCAACCTCAGCCTTGCTGCAAGTTCCAATGTTTCCTCCCCTGGTTTCTCTTTAGTTACTATCAAGGCTGCAAAATACTACCTTCTTGACATTTCCATATTCTCTATTTCTTTCCTTAACATCTCCATGTTTTGCATTTCCTTCATTGACATTTTCATGTTTGCCATTTCCTTCCCTGGCTGCTGCATCTCATGTCCATCACCATCTTCATCATTAACAAGGCCCTACAAAGAACAAATCCTTTCAACTCCTAGTCCAACATCAACTTGAACCAATAAAATCATCAAGGGAGGCATCATTTTTACCTGCTTTTCTTGGAACCATTGACCATGCCAATTGTTCTTAAATATGCATTCTATATCACAACCAACCCATCCAAACTCGAATGCCTTATCTTTTTTCACTTGTCATTCCATCTACCTTAAATGCTATTACATCCATTTCATTCAAAGCCAATTGTCTCTCTTTTGATTCTCGCTTTTCCACTTCACTCAACATGCCAATTGCTTATCTTACTAAAAAATAATTTTGTATTATTGTTTTAACTTTCTTATTTTTCTAAAAGTATTTAAAATCAATGCATTTGCTTAAAAGTATTTATTTTGGTTAAATTAAATAGGTTGGAAGAAGTGCGTTGAGATGAAGTGTGCCTAGACTTTACCCTTTCCCTCTTGGGAATTGTGTAATAATCACAAAAATAATCATTTTTCACTATTTGGCATACCACCTGTTCTTAAAATTGCACTCTATATCATTAATAACGGGCACAAAATTGATCATTAATAACTATTTGGCATACCAATTGTTCCTAAATATGCACTTTGTATCACAACTAACTTTTCTAGACTTGGACACTTCATCTCTTTTCACTACTTGTTATTCTATCTACCTTAGACACTATCACATCCATTTTATTCAAAACAAATTTTCCTTGTTTTGATTTCTTTTTTCACTTCATTTCGTATGCCAATTTTATCTTGTGCTCAATCATCGTTAAACAACCATTTTTTTGTATTGTTAAACAATCATATTTTTCTTAATAAGTAAGGAATTAAGGGAATGAACTCATAGAAAAATAAAAAAATAGAGAAGAAGCAACAACGTTCATTTGTAGACAAAAGCATAACAAACAACCATAACGTAGTAGAAACTATAATCTTGAGAAACACTCCATACACACCCATGTTGATACTACACTTGATCTAGCTTAGGCATACTACACTCCTTCCATGGTCCAACCTCCAACTTTTCAAATCTATTTTTGGGACTTGACCAAGGCACATGTGGGTTCAAGTTAGATGCTTCCACATCCTAGCACAAGTTTCCAATGGTTCCCACAACACCACCCTATTTCAAACAATATATTTGCATTGCAAATTCAAGTTGCAAGTTGACAATAAACATGATCATGAACATGCAAACACCTCTATAACTTAAAAACAACTCTACTATTGTAGAAGCATTACCATATTAAAGTTGATAAGACTACATGCGACAACATCCAACTAAGATAGAGCTCAATGACGAGCATATAGAAATTTTGATACAATTTCAAGAATCTTTGTCTTGCTTCAAACCAATACAAAATAGAGAGTAAAACAACATCAAACACCACTACCAATCCAAACTATTACAATCCCTTTTCTCTCACATTTACTTTCTATAATTAACTTCATCCTCTTCTTATATAGTTTAATTTAAAATCTAAATATATTTAAATGTTGTATCATATTTTTATTTTTATTTTAAATTCAAAAAACACCTACCTCAATAGATTAGCTTTTCAAATTAATGTATTTTTAATTTTAGATAGTGATAGATCCTTTATTTCTAAGGGAGAAAAACTCATAATGAATCCTACTAATCAAAGTTTTGATAGCAACTTTAGTTAAAGTAGAATAAGACGCCCACTAGTAAATGATTTGTTACCTTCCTTCACAAAACTCCAAATAGATATCAACAAAAAAAATGTAGAGATACATTATGGGCCTTCTTAGAGATGGTATCAACTTACATCATGTTGACCTCTTAATTGTAGTTGATAATAATGCTCATTCACATAACTTCTCAACTCTCACAAATGTCATCTTTAATTGCAGTACCGGTACATATACTCATTTCCATTCAACAATAAGGCATTATTATGGTCTGACAAAATGCCAACCTGAATTAAAATTTGAGTTAATACAAATAGATTATAATTTTATTTAATACAAAATATTATAAAATGACATGTAAAGCTTATAAAAAGATTAGAAATTTAGAATCAAATTACATTGTGCACTTTGGAGAGATTCTATAGTTGAGAATACAAAATTTGATGGATGGCAAATGAAACCAAATATCATTTGCATGTATGGAGTTTTCTCTTAGCCTAATATGAGCATCATCATGCATCTCTCGAAGGGAAGTGCAAAAGGTTGCCGACTTTTCACAAGTTGCATGAAACTAATGTAAGATGGCTTGCATCATCAAAACTTCATAATCTTGCACTTTTTGTAACATTGAGCATGTTGTTTTTCATGTTGCCAACTTTTCAGAAGTTGCATGAAACTCATGTAAGATGGCTTTCATCATCAAAACTTCATAATCTTGCACTTTTTGTACCATTGACCATGTTATCTTTGCTTTCCGTAGTAAATCAATGCAAGTAATTGAAATAGTATTCACAAAATGCCTAATACCATTATTAGGAGATCCATTCCAATTTATTGATGGGTTGAGTTAGTTGGCAGAACGAGGGGGGAGGGGGTTGTTGCTACTTGAGATCTCAAAGCATTGCAAGGACTAGAAATGACCTTCAAATGGGACCAAGATGGCCGTAGGGAAAGAAGGGAAAACCCTCCAAAACAAGGGAGAGATAATGATAAGTATTAGGGGCCGAAGTACAAGCAAAACAAAGCTTTTAATGGAAGCAAAATCTAAAGGAATAGAAAGAAGTATTGGAACATAACTAAAGCTAAACAGGGCAATCTTACGTGTACCTTAGTTGTAGACCCATCTTTGGATGGCTTGGGAGTATAGACCAAAGATCCAATGTTTGTATAGCCCTTCCTCTCCTGCTCCCCTTGACCCATAAACCCAAATAAAGCTTCACCATATGACATTCATAGAAAAGAAAAAGAAAGAGAGAGAACCAAGCCAAAACCAGAGTTAAAAGACTATGACAGCCTCCATGTTTTTTGGATTGTAGGGTACGTTGCATGTAGAGCAGTAACCTTATGCTGTTAGAATTTGGCTATGAGGTTTTTTTCTTATGGTAGAAATGATGTATCTAACTTGATGAGGACAGTGTTTATTTAGAAGTTAATATGAAAGGAATTGTTTTGGATTTTTAAGTTAGATAAGAGAAAATGGGAGACAATATTCAGTCCAGACCAATAAACCCTAATGCTTATGAAAACTTTAAAATATACTCTGAACGCTAACTACATTGTTTTACAATAGCCACTGCACATAAACTGTTTTACTCTAGCCATTGCACATAAACCACTAACAACTTAGTCCCTTTCCCTAGGAAAATTTCTTATACCTACATGTCATTGAAATTCTTTTTTTACCTTGTAGGATTTGACATTTGTGCCCTTTTGTCTTGTCAAGATCATCTTCACAGGTATCCATTAAATTAGGGGTAGGGAGGCCAATCTAGTCTAGGTCTACTATTTTAAATGGTTTTAGTTAGAAATTGATTAAAATATAACTTATTTTTATAGATCTTTTCTTTAACTTGAAATGCAAGGTATTGATGTTAAAATATGGTTCAAATGCAATAATTATGAATATGGCAGGCATGGCAAGAAATTCAAGTCTCGTCTTTTTGGGTGCCTCACAGTGGTGTCTATAGATCCTGAGCTAAACAAGTTTGTATTGCAAAATGAAGGAAAACTATTTGAGTCTAGCTATCTTGATAGTAGTGGGGGAATTTTGGGAAAATGGTCTATACTAGTTCTTGTTGGGGAAATGCACAAGCACATGAGAAGTATAGCCCTTAATTCATGAGCAATAGCATGTTGAGGAGTAGGCTTCTCGATGATATAGAAATGCAGGCTTTGCTTACTCTAAAGTCATGGGAGAAGATTGAGAAGTCTCTCTATGTACATCCCCTTCCACTCTATATGTTGTGCCCATGGTAATTTTCTAGTCATCATTCTTGTGCAACATAAAAAAATCTTAATACAAAAAAATAATAAAGCTCCAAAATATATGATTAATTGTAGGTCACGAACATCAAAACTGAAGCCCAAACTAAAACAGGTTTAATGGAAGTCATTCTTTCCCAAAGAGAGCCACAAAGAGTAAGGTTAAGAAATTAGAGACCTGTAGATCATCAAAAGTAAAGTAAGGTTAATATAATAATTGTATACTTAACAAGTTCTTGCATAAATCTTAAAATTTATAAGAAATGCTTTTAAAAAAATCATATAAACTATACCAAATTTGAATAACTACATTTTTAATACTTTCAAATACAGTTTGTAATTCATTGATTTATACGGTGTTGGTTCATTCTACATTCCTTGCCAATGTGTTGGGTCCTCTGTTTTTGGGAAAGCATTCTTGTTATATGATATCCACAATCTTTTGAGCATATTTATTGTGTTTCATCGATAACTTTTTTTGTTTTATTCCAAATTTTGCTTGACCTTCTACAAATCTCTTTCAGTTAGAGAAATTTCAAACATAGATACCTATTAAATCTTGTACACACTACTTGGGTGGCCAAAATTATAAGCATAATTTGCTTCCCTTCCTCACAAACACCAATTAACCCATTTCATTTTCTTGGCTTAATGTTGATTTAATTGACTGTTACATTCATTGAAGGGATACTATTTTTCTGCATGTGCGATTTATGTTTTATTTTGTTTCATAATTTTTTTTTGAGAGAAACTATAATAGGTGAAGAGAAGGCTACTCGATAACAGTGGCTTCTAAACTGATGTAAATAAAATAAAAAAAGGTCCAATAGTGTACAAATTTCCAAAAGAAAATTCATTGAAACCATGGCAAATAAATTACCTCACGATTCTAAAGAAATATCTCATGCTGTCAATGAGTCCGATGAGAAAAAATGGCAAGAGTTTGCAGGAAAAATATTTCAAAACCAAAACCAAAACTAATCTCCCTACAACCACTGCTTCAATCTAATTACAATAAAGTAAAAGTGAATCAAGATTTTAGGGCTGTTCGATTCTTGAGCTAAAAGTAAGACTTTTGCAGACTTTATAAGGAAAATATTCATTATGAGTTAAGATTTGATTTGATTTAATTTGGAGATCTAATCTGACTTGATTTAATTTTAAGATCCGATTTTTTTTTTTTTAAATTCCGAGATTCGATTTGATCTTCACAATAGTTTGACGACAACCCAAGATAGTTTGCAGGTAGTTGTATCTGGCATGAGACAGGTTTACGGCTGAAACCTTTCACAATATATAGCTTATCGGCTAATAACAAATGTAAAAAACCCATCAAATATAGTTTATTTATTCTATTACTTGTAGTTGAGACAAAACAATTATTTTATTTTTTTGTTGAGATGTTGTAAGGCCTCATAACAATTTAAATTGTCAATATATTGTGATTTTTTTTATCAACTTGTCATTATAACCTCTGTTCTATGAGTTGTTTCCCATGAACTACCCTTCACCCATATTGTCAATCTCAATATACAAATAATAACAAATGTAAAAAACCCATAAAATATAGTTTATTTATTCTATTACTTATAGTTGAGACAAAACAATTATTTTATTTTTCTGTTGAGATGTTGTAAGGCCTCATAACAATTTCAATTGTTATGAATAAATTATATATATATATATATGATTTGCATTTGACAATCTTGACCACCCTATTTTTTATACGTTTTAATTCCTGATCTATGTCAACACAATGTGACTTATTGTGAATCTCAGCATAAATATAATTTCCTCACAATTGATGCACTTTCATAATCTGAACAGAGCTCTTGAAGTAGTCCTTGGCTAACCTTCCTCGCACCATGCCTCTATTCTTTTTGGATAGAGGTGTGGTGAGAGGAAGGTTAGGTGAGGACTACTTCTTAAGGTAGCTGAGGCTATCAATACAAATTATTGGATGCATAGGGCAATAGATAAGTTTATGGCATTTTATCCTCTTCGTATTTTTTCCTCTTAGGATTTAATAACTATGTCAGATTGAGTTTGTGTGAATTATTATGAGTTAATACATTTGATTCAAAAATTATGTAATTGAATTTTGGTAAAATAATATAATTAGTTGTCTTTTAATTTATATTTTAAAATTATAGATTGTTAGTACAAACAATAAAAGTCTTCATGACATTATTAATTAATAGTGAAATATGATAAAAATATTATTTATAGAAAAATATTATTTGAACAAAAATAAATTATAATGTGAGAGATATAATTAAAAATCACGACAAGATGTTGTAATGAAGTGAGTATATAACAAAATCCTATAGCATAAAGATATATAGTGTTGGAAGATCTATATCTATTGGTTTTGCAAGTTTTGGAGTTGTTGGATCTTGGATTTGATCCATTTGGTAATAGTTAGGGTTGTTGTCTTGGATTCAAATATGAAGGTTGCTAGACCAAATGTCTTAACAATTTTTATTTTCTCTTAAGTGTATTCTTATATATTTTAGCTCTACATGCCATTGAGATCTATGTTTCTTAAATGTATAATAATTTAATTTATCTAAATTTATCAAGAATTTTGTTGTTTATTGTTGATTATAGATAAGTTGACATCATTTGGGTGTTTTCTTTGAGCCGGTCATTGAGTTGTGTGAAGTTTTATGCTTTGTAAATATTTGGTTAATTGCACACATGTGGAGAGATGACATTTCTTTGAAATATCTCAAGCAATACCATGGATCTAGATAAATAGGTTGTGGAAGACGTACCTATGGATGTTTGGGGAAGAGTTACTGTGCATGTGTCGAATGTGGATAGGATATTTAATGTCAACACAAACCTTAATGAGACGGTTTACATTTAAAGTTTGAAGCAAGTAAAACTACTCTATTCATAATACAATCAAATCTTTCAAATACGTATCATTGTCCTCTATTTCTAGGGATTTATGAAACTGTTTGGCCCTTAGATTTCTATGGGCACAATGGTGGTTAAAATGACTACCTAGAAAATGAGATTTGATGCTTAATATGCAAGCTAAGATGATTCCTACGTGCAAATGTGTGCTAGAAGAATTAGTGGTATGCTTCTAAATGAAACAAGACAATGGAAATGATGATGAATACAATGATAAATGAAGGATGATGTTGATGATGAATGAACATGTGGAGACATGAGTGAGATGATATGAAACTATAATGAACTATCCATGATTATGCATACAATCAAATGCAAACATAAAACAAACTAACCTAAAATGTAACTATGATGCAATGTGGATGATAAAATGTAACTATGAAGCAATTAATTAATCTAAGATGAGAATGCAAAGTAACACATGATATGAAAACTAAGTATAAGACTCTATGAACGATCCAAGCTCCTAAGATAAACCTGCATAGTAACTTTACTCAAATTGTGGATAATAAATGCTAAGGCAAGAGGGTGTATTTATAAGGTTTCTCAAGCATTTTGTGAGGTGGAACCTATCAACGGTCTAGATTTGAAGGAGAAATAATAGATGAAGGAGATGAAAGGAATCAGGATGTTGTCCCCTTGACCAAGGACAACATGCCATGTGTGTGGAGAGAATTCTTTGACCAATTGGAAACATGCCAAATGTATGGGATTCCCAAGTGTGTGAAACAAAGACCTATGTGCTCCAAATTTGTTGGAAGTGTGGGGGAATAAAGCCATGTGCTTTTTCTCATTGGTGGAAGTGTGTGAGGATACCTAATTAATAATTAGATTTTTATTTTCATGTGACCTTTATGAGGTGGCACACAAAAAGTTGTAGAAATGTGCTCTAATTCTTAATTAGGATTAAGGAAGATTAATTAAATAAACACATTTAGGGTATTTTGTTTATTTAATTATTTAGAAAGAATATGATTTTGGAGAATTAAAAGGAAAGTGAACAATATAAATAAAGTAAGACCTTATTTATATGTAGTTGAAGCATTAATTAAATAGGTTGTATTTAATTAACTGAATCTGATGACCGTTTTTAGGTGTATACATTTTGCTCCTCTTTGAAGTAATGTGTTTACACTTGCTTCAAAGAAAATTTTGATGTCGATGCTCAGAAAATATTTCAATACCCCGATGATGCAAGATTTCAATGCCCCAGACCATTCAAGATTTTGATGCCCCAGACCATGCCCCAGACTTTTGAATTTTAGGTATTGACGGATATATGCCCCCTCGAGAGATAAATCAGTGAATGTGGGGATGTTAAAATGAAATGTTGGAATGAGGTGATGGTGTTGTGATGATTATGATGATGATCCAACATTGATTTAGTGAGATTTGGATGTTGGAGATGATTTATCTCTCGAAAGGTCATTGCAAGCTCTTTCTTGAATAGTGTTGATTAATTACCCCTCCTTTTTGGTAAAAATGGGAAATAAATCCCACCATAATTCCCTCCATTTTACCCCTAAAAGGTAAAAGTGGTAAAATGGGATTCATTTGCACATTTGGAGTTTGGAGAAGTTGAAGAGTGGAGAGCTTAGAGGAAGATGGTGATCCCATACCATAAGCATCGTTTCGAGCATCTTCGCCAACCTGATCAACCTCCTGCCTCTGGACCTATGGTACGCTTTATGAGAAACCTCTTTGTTAGTCATTTTCTTTCCTTTTAATGGTATTTTGAATGTCATAGATAGATGTTGTAGCTTATTGGATGTCATTTATGCACTTTTGGGTGATGTTTTGTAATTTTTGAGTGTTTTTTAGCATGTTTAAGAGTTTTGGTGCCTTTGGGGTCCCAAATGGTGCCTTTGCAAGTTCAAATTGATTTTTTTTAGTTTGAGAGTTTTGGTGCCTTAAATCCAAAATTTGCTCCTAAGAAACTTGTTTTGGGCGTGAGTTTTGGTGCCTTTGGGGTCCCAAATGGCACCTCTTGTAAGCCTTTAAAACCCTATTTTGAGTTGCAAACTCTGTTTTGGCACCTTTGGGGTCCCAAATTGTGCCTCTTGTTTACTTGGAAAGTTTTCATCTTTGTTGATTTGAGGTGGTTTAGCTTGTCGTTTGACCCGTTTTGCGGGGTATGACTGCGAAAAGCCCTCAAGGTGATGTTCACAAGATGTCCTTGAAGCCTAGGAGTTGTTGGTTTGTCATGTTTTGGATTGATTTTAGTCAGATTGTGGTATGTGTAGTGTTTGATTGATGTTTTGCGTGATGATTTGATCTCATGATAGGCGAGAATCAAATGATAGAACTAGTGTTGTATCGACCTCATGATAGGCGAGGAATGATAGTAGGATTGATAGCATATCATCCTCATGATAGGCGAGGAATGATGGTAGGATTGATAGAAAATCATCCTCATGAAAGGTGAGGAGCGATGGTTTGATTGATAGCAGATCATCCTCATGATAGGCGAGGAATGATGGTAGGATTGATAGTAGATCATCCTCATGATAGGCGAGGAACAATGGGTTGATTGATAGCAGATCATCCTCATGATAGGCAAGGAATGATAGTTTGATTGATAGCAAATCATCCTCATGATATGTGAGGAATGATGTGTTTATTGATTGAGATGTTGATTGTTTTGATTGATTTGATTTGAATGACTACACATTAGCTTGATTGACTAATAATCTTGATTGAACATGACATTGATTGACTGATTTGTGTTCATGATTAGGGAGATGGAGATGTACTCCAGTCTCGAGAGTGATTCTCAAAGACTTGGAACATGGTATGCCGATTGTCCTTAGCCGACTTAGAGATTATCTCCCATTGTGGGTTGAATTCCTTGTTAGATATTCCACAATATAGAATCAACAGAGGTTTATTGACAACATTGGCTGAGAGATGGTATAGTGATCATAACATGTTTCATTTATTGACTAGAGAGATGACCGTGACTCCAAAGGATGTCTATCGTATTCTGCAGATCCCAGTAATGGGAGAGATAGTGGTGTATGATAAGATAAAGCAAGGTGGGATAGCTGCATTACAGAGGTTATGTCGAGATGATCATGTTATGGGTCGATGGATTCCTTGGATAGAGATGGTGAGTATATATGATCCTTTGCCATGTGTGCTTTCTAGATTCATTGGTGGATTCCTTTGTCTTGATCATAGGTCAAAGGGATTTTTAGTAGGTTGGGGTCGTGTGTTATTGTAGATGACACTTGATGGTACTAGTTATGCATGGGGTTCATGCATGTTAGCCCACTTATACTGAGATTTGCACGAGGTTGTTTATTATAGGGCAACGAGCCTGTCATGTGGCATCACATTACTGCAGACCTAGGCATGGGAGCATATAGCCGTCACTCGGCCCATGGGAGAGAGACATCGACCACCAGGGAGACCCTATGTTTTTAGTTATAGCGGTCCACATGTTTAGCATAAGTTGGGAAAGGTTGCCTATTGGAGGCATACTCTGGATGATTTGGAGACTGTCACATGGCACCCATACTTGGATTGTGAGCAATGGCGAAAGGATTAGCTAGAGATGTCGTATATGTTGTTATCCCTCTATCTCATTGGCCAGACACATGTTGTGGTTGAGCAATACCTATATCTACGAGTATGTTGAAAGTTTGGATGGGTTCAAGGGATGCCCCTGGGAGTTACCCATTATGCACGGTGATGACAAGATGTTTTAGAGTGGGGTCCCTATGTATCATATGAGGTAGCTTGTACAAAGTACTATACCTTGACACCAGGTTTATGGGATTATGTTTCATTTATTACAGATGCCAGGATGATTGAGGATTATTCAGAGTTCTTCCACACGCATCCCTTTCCTAGATTTACTCATCCAGAGGAGCTAGTACCACCAATTGATGGAGAGGGAGGAGATGATGAGGATGGTGATGATGGTGGGGAGGGTGTTTGCAGAGGCGATGATGGTGGTGTAGAGGGTGGTTGCATAGGTGATGGCGGTATAGAGGGTAGTGGGGAGAGTGATGATGGTGTAGATGACAGTCATCCATTGGATTTTGTAGTTCTAAGGTGCAGGAGGGGTGTTACTGTAGCTTAGGCGATGCTTCCCAGGATTCAGATTGGGATACCCTCTCATCAACAGTCATCATAGATAGCGGCTTTGCAGGTAGAGGTTCAGTCATTTTAGAGCAGGATAGCGCAGGCTCGAGCATAGATTGTGTCCCTTCAAGACGAGTTAGGGTAGTGTCGGGCACAAATTGATATTTTGACGACTGATAGAGGGACAAATAGGCAATAGATACATCAATTGTAGGCATAGATGATCATACTTACTTCAAAGAGGGATGCCTTTAGACACTGGATAGAGCAAGCTGAGGCCATTGCTAAGAGGATACAATAGACGACACCATTTGCAGGTACAACAAATTTCTTCAAAGAGATCTGACACATTTCTTAGGAGTTGTAGTTTTACAAAGGTAAATATCATGAGTTGGTTCCTCCTGAGTGACGAGAGAGTTTTGTACAGTCTCATTCTGGTAGATCTCATTCTCGGACTATTAGCATGGGTGTCACACAACCTTTTCCTAGAGATAGGAGAGATCCAAGTGCAGGTTCGTAGGGTAGAGGAGGTAGTAGTTCCATGAGAACAGTAACATTTGGTGGGATCTCGACATAGCATTTTGTGATGTTCCTTGGACATTGCTTATACACCTTTTTTGAGATTGAGGATGTGTTTCCCATGATACAATGCCCTTTTGGATTTTGATGTATCTCATCCTACTTTTGGATATCCTTTTACATGTGGACATTATGACATTTTTGATGATATATGATATGCAACGATGATTATGATCTAAATGTTGATATGCATTTGATTTCCCTATTATGATATGTGATGTTGTGAATTTATTTAATTTCTATGTGATGATAATGATTAGGAAATGTGATGAATGTGTTTATGATTATGCAATGTGATGTGATGATTATGATTATGCAATGTGATGTGACGATTATGATTATGCAATGTGATGTAATTTAGATGATGTGTAATGCAAATGATTGAATGTGCATGACTTCAAATGTTCAAGGCCTTAAGCTTGAAAAAGGGAGTATGTTCAACTTCCAAAAGTTGTGGGAAGACTATAGTAGATTGATCTTTTAATCTTCATAACTCTAACATATTTCCCAACTTTCTTGGAAATATGAAGAGACTCACTTATTTAAGCATAGTGGATGACATGATTTTGATGTTGGAAATGATATGCAATGTATGTCCTTTATTATTTTCTTTTGTATTTTTTGAGGAAAATATTATGATGGAATGTATGAATGTAAATGATGTGAGAATGTTTCCTAAGATATGCAAATGATGATGCAACTAATGTGCAAGTAAATGAGAATGATGTGTTTTTGGTTAATCTCTAGTGTACTCAATCCATTAATAATAGAGATGACACCATTGTGAAATTTTTTCAGCATTGAAAAATTCCATAAATACACATGCAATACTAACATGAATGCAGTCTAACTTAACTATGCAAATATCGTATTCAAAAAGTTTTCATTTATATTAACCAATTTGTCATGATTTTTATCATCATTGGGCCTTTAAAATGTTGAAAGTGAGTACAAGCATTGATGGCATATTTTAGACCAAGATGACTTGAGTACTACTTTCATGATGTTTTAAAATTGCAATTTAACACAAGCATCTAAGTATAATTAAATCGAGATGACCTAAGTATTACTTTTGTAAACAGGAAAGAGTTAATCTTTTTCCTATGCAAATTCAAAATGTCATCAATGATACTTTGTAGCACACATCTTGCGAGAACTTGCATAGTAATAATGATAAACTCACAGACAATAGACAAAGAAAAATCATACTCCTTCCTTGCTCCTCTAGTTCGATACATCATCGAGGACTCGAGAGATATGATAAAAAAATAAAAGTAGAACAATTTTGAACTTCGTTTTTAATGTGATAAACCCTTGATTGGAAAAGATCATCATCCATTTGAAGTTTGTGTTTGTAACATTGGTCAAACAACTGTTTGCCTGTTGATTCAAGCTTAGAGTTTAGTTGCTCCTAGTGAGTACAAGATTTTTCTCCCAGTCCAGGGTGAGACACGACCATGACAACCAAGACCTAACGTAAAGACCTATCTTAGGGGCTCAGGGGCTGATCAACAGATTAGCCTTTCCTACATTATACACGTAGAGACCACGTAGTTCGACTGACGACATGACCAATATTTACAAGACAAAAATATGAACATAGCAAACACCTAAAATACCAACCTAAATGTCTCGGGGGACAATCAAAGATCACCCTTGCCTATGTTCAAAGCTCAGAGATGACGTAGTTTGAATGAAGACTATGTTTTTGACCTTTTGAATTTTTGACTTGTTTTTGGATTTTAACATGTTTTGAATGTTTTTGGGATTTTTGATTTTCCGACCTTGAGAACGTACAAGAATCCAATCCAATGCAAAAAATTCCCCCAGTGTGATACGATAAGACAAACTGATTTTTAGAATGGGTCGAGTAATGCGAGGGGATACCATGATAAAAACACTGGATCAAGCTATGGTGTGAACATGGAAGCGTGATAAATGCAAAGATGGAAGCAGGATGGATGAATGCTATAGAGAAAGTCACGTAACCCAAGATAAATGGAGAGTGCTTATTTTACACAAGGCGCCTATTTTCTAGGTTTTCACCAAGGTACTTTCCCAAAGCACTACCGAAGTGGTTTTCACTAGAGGACGATCTTTTTTCTTTACTGTTTTTCAATCCTTTTTCTGATTTTTTTGGATTTTTGGATTTTTTTATTTTTTTGGTATTGTTCCATGATCTTTACCAATGCATTGGATAAGCTAGGTGTAAAACCTTTTGAGATGAAAGCTATTGAGGGGTTCATCAAACAAATCCCCTTTTGGTGTGGATAATTGATATGCTCCTGATCCAAAGACTGATACTATAACAAAGGGACCATTTTAGTTAGGTTCAAATTTCCCCTTCTCTCGATCTTGTTGATTACGGGGATTTTCTTTTAAGACTAAATCACCCACTTGAAATGCTCTAGGTATTACTCTGTGATTGTAGCTCCTAGATATCCTTTGTTGATAAGCTTTTAGGTAATCAATTGCATGCTGCCGACATTCATCCAATAGTTCTAATTCTTGTAGCCTAGATACTCTATAATCCTCATCTAAAATCATCCCTTTAAGTGACACACAAAGGGATGGTATCTCAACCTTAGTAGGTAGAATAGCTTATGATCCATAGACAAGAGAATAGGGTGTTACTCCTATCAGGGTATGGATACTGGTTCTGTAAGCCCACAATGTTGGGTTTAGTTGAACATGCCAATCACATCCAACTTCATTGACGATTTTCTTCAAAATCTTCAAGATAGTCTTGTTTGAGGCCTCTACTTGGCCATTCCCTTGGGGATAGTAAGGTGTAGAAAATCGATGTTGGATATGGAATCTTTCACAGAGCTGTTGAACATCTTGATTCTTAAAGGGTTGGCCATTGTCTGTAATGATAGATTGAGGGACACCATACCTACAAACGAGATAATTCAGGATGAATGATGAGATTTGTTTCCTAGTTATGGTGATTAGAGGAACAACTTCAATCCACTTGGTGAAGTATTCTGTGGCTATGATTATAAACTTATTTCCATTGGAGGAAGAGGGGTGAATCTTACCTACAAGATCCAATCCCCATTGACAAAAAGGCCATGTAGCTGTAAAAGGATGCAACTCTTGTTCTGGTGCATGTATCAAGTTTCCATGAATTTGACATTTGGAACACCTTTTGGCATATTGAAATGACTCTTTGTCCATATTCGGCCAGTAATACCCCAATCGTAATAATTTCTTAGCTAAGGTTAAGCCACTTGAATGTGTGCCACAGATACCCTTGTGAACCTCTTGTAAAGCGGTTTCAACTTCATTACGTTCAAGACACCGAAGAAGAGTACCATCCAAACCTCATCTATAAATAACATAAGCTATTAGGGTGTGGCGAGCCGCTTGTCAAATGAAGTTTCATTTTTGGTTTCAAGATAAGTTAATTGGAAGGGTATTGTCTTGCAAGTAGGTATGGATCTCTCCATAGAGGGAAATATGAGGGTCGACAATATGGAATAACACTTGGGATTCTGGATCTTCATAGGCTAGGTTGGACACTTGTTCTACCATGAATTCATAACATTTTCATTGTTTAGGTATCTGGAAGAGAGAAGCAATGGTGGCCATTGCATCTGCAGCTTTGTTTTCTATTCTGGGAACTTTTGCAAACTTGATCTCAACAAAGTACTTTTTGAAATCATCCACCATCCTCTTGTAGGGAAACAACTTGTCATCCTTTGTTTGATAATCATCATTGACTTGGTTGATGACTAGTTGTGAGTCACCATAGTCTAGCAATTCCAGGATTTTCCATTCAACAACTATCTTGTTTCCAATGATCAATGCTTCATATTCAGCTGTGTTGTTGGTGTAGGGGAACATTAATTTTTAGGATTTAGGAATTGTGTATCCCTGCGATGAGACAAACAAGATTCCTATGCCTAATCCATGTTGTGTATAAGAACCATCAAAGTATACCAGCCACTGTTGTGTAGATATGGTTAGGATATCATTATCAGGGAATTAAATGGATTGTTATCTGACAATGGTGATTCAACTAGTTGATATGCTATGGATTAACCTTTAATTGCTTTCTTTTCCATGTACTGGATGTCAAACTCACTCAATATCATGACCCACTAGGCTAAGCTCCCTGTTAAAGAAGATTTGCTAAGAAAGTACTTTAATGGGTTAATTTTTGCAATGAGTTTGATGGTGTGAGTCAACGTGTAGTGCCTCAATTGTTGTGTAGAAAATACAACTGCTAAGTAGGCTTTCTCAATAAAGGTGTAATTGATCTCATAACCATTTAAGGTCTTGCTGATATAATAGATGGCTCTCTCCCTTCCTATAGAATCTTCCTATGCTAATAAGGCTCCCAAAGATCTCGGTTGTTGCAATATAAGGTAATAATAGTTTTCCCTTGACTGGTGGTATCAACACATGCTGTGTCATTAGGTACTATTTTAGTTGACTAAAGGAAACTTCACATTTGTCATCCCACTTGAAAGAGACATTCATGTGTAATAAGTGGTTGAAAGGATGAGTTTTATTAGCTAGTTATGCAATAAATCTTCTGATGGACTAGAACCTTCCTTGTAATGATCTGAGTTGACTGATGTTTTTAGGAGGAGGAATTTCCATGATGGCTTTGACCTTTGCAGGATCCACATCAATGCCTTTAGCTGAGACAATGTATCCCAAAAGTTTAGCTGATGTTACACCAAACACACATTTCATGGGATTTAACCTCACCTTGAATTTCTCCAATCTTGTGAAGATTTTGTCTAGAATATCTAAGTGTCCTTCTCTAGTGTAGGATTTTTCCAATATATCATCTACATAGTCTTCCATAAAAGTATGCATCATGTCATGGAAGATGGTAGTCATAGCTCTTTGATATGTAGCTCCAGCATTTTTCAACCCAAAAGGCATCACATTCCAGCAAAAAGTTCCCCAAGGACATGTGAAGGCCGTTTTATCTTGATCTTCAGGTGCTATCTTTATTTGGTTGTATCTTGAAATCCATCCATAAGTGATAACATTTTGTGCCCAACAGTCAAGTCTACAATTAGATCAGTGTTTGGTAGAGGAAAATCATCTTTTGGATAGGCTTTGTTAAGATCCCTGAAGTTCGTGCATATCTTGATGCTCTTATCTGGTTTGGATACCAGAACAATGTTTGATATCCACTCGGCATAGTCAATAGGTCTTATAAATCCTACATCTAATATATTTTTCCAATCAGCTTTCACCAAAAGGGCGATATGGGGATTCATCTTTCTCAATTTTTGCTTTATCGGTTTTACACCAGGTGGTAATGATAAATGATGCATAATGAGTTCTGGATCTATGCTTGGCATATTAGTATATGACCAAGAAAAGTTGATTTTCCTCTCCTAAAAGAATTTGGTGAAATGAGGTTTCTCCTCTTTTGTCATGGATTTTGCTAAACGTAGGGTCTTCACTATTTCGGATGTACCAACATTGATGGATTGTGTGGGTTCTATTAGAACTGAAGATCTCTCCTGATAGTGTTCTGGGAGAGTGTGAAACCCTCCATATCTTGGTGCCTCAGGGAGGTTTTCACCTTGAGATACACTCTTTGTTTTTACTTTTTCCTGATTTAATAGTGCCATCAGATGGTTTTCACTATTAGACTCATTTCTTATATTTTTCATTTTGCAACTGAAAGGTTTGACACTCCCTTCGTCAAGAGCTTCGTTTTGAGATTCAATGGTAGAACATGTGTCAGGATTATTGGAAAATTGGAAGTTCATGAGGAAATCATCATTTGAAAAGGTGGGTATGTCAAGAGGCTCATTTTGATCCCAATCAATTAGTTCGGGATGCATTAAGGACAAAGAATCATTAGATTGGCCAAGGTCATAAGGTGTAAGCATTATGATAGCCATGTTATCAAATTGTCCAATGAGTTCTAGGATGTTACTCTCTTCCAACATGTCTATCTCGCTCGAAGAATGATTGTCTTCACTTGAGTTAACAACATACTATGATCCATATTCAAGGAGTCTAGAACCAGAACTTTGTCCTTTCATACATATTGGTGTATACTTTTGGATTACATCAATCTCTTTGTCGTGGAAAGATTCCTCAGAGAGGATTCCCATTCATATTCATTGGAATCTATTTCATGATCCTCACTAGCCTATAATTGTAAGATTCTTTCAACAACTCTTTGAATAGCTTCCTCTTTTGAGTCTTCCCTGTATCCTAGTCATGTTTTGTCTTTGGGATTCATTGTAATGAGCTGTATTGGTTCACTGATGCCTTCTTTTCTTTTACCCAAAGGACCATTTCCCTCATATCCCATTTTTTTAAGGATTGTCTGACCTTTGGCATACTTATCTATGCATATATTGGACACTGATACCTATGAAGGTTCTTCATCTTTGTATAACCAGTTTAGGACATCCCTGTCTTCTGATTCCTCCGCTTGAGTGCTTGCTTTTATAAACTTCCCATCAAAGAGCGTGATGGGTTGTAAAGTTTTTTTCTCGAGGTGGACGGTTGTCCATGTGACTTAGGAGAAGATGAAAGATGTGATAAGTATGAAGATTTCTCAAATGAGTATTCCCCCATGCCCTTGTATTTTATTTGGATCTTTTCTAACTGTTTTAATAAGGCTTCAAGCTGACTTCCATTGTTGCATGAAATAGAGTCAACGACCCCTTTGTCTTTTGATTGAGCCTTTTCTTCATACTGTCTTGATGAAGAACCCACTGGACTTTCTTTGTTTGATGGATTAGAGTTGATGACTTCTCCACTATGTGGTACAAAGGTATCTTGACTTGTTCTAAGTGCATTGCAATATTGGGGATTATTAGAATTTGCAGCAATGGTGACCTCCTGTCCATTGAAAGGAAATTTTAGGCACTGATGATAGGCTGATGATACCGCTTGCATTTCAGGAATCCATGGTTGTCCCAAGAGTATGTGTCAATTCCTTGTCTAACACATGACACACTATTTCTTTGATGATTGGTCCCACTTGAATGGGTAAGATGATCAATCCTTGGGAGGATCTTTCTTCATCATCATATGCTTTTATGGTGATTTTCCTTCTAGGATCAATAGAATTTTAAGAATATCCTAATGCATGAACAAGCTTGAGAGTGCAGATATTGAGGCCTGCTCCTCCATCTATAAGGACATGTTTGACGTGATGTTTATGGAGTAGGACTTCGATGTGGAGAGCAACATTATGTAGATGGGTGGTGGATGCATCATCATGTTTAGAGAATGATAAGCAATGAGGTGCAGTCAAATTTCCCACCATAGCTTGAAATGTACAAACTTCTAGATTGTTTGGTACTATGGTGGCAACTAAAGCTTGTTCTACGATTTCTTTGTGTTCCAGTGAAATCTTGAGAAGTTCCAATATGGATATTTGAGCGGGCATCTTCTGTAACTGATGAACGATGTTATATTGAGTTAAAGGAAAAATAGTCATTTTGGACATGGAAGGGGTAGCTCCTTTCAATGTTACCTTGGCTTGTCCTCTTGTAATCACATTGATAGGTGTATTGTATTGATCATTTGTGATTTTGATGATTTTAATTAGATTGTCATTCATGTCAACATTATTGCTCAGATTTCTAGGTACAAGGTCATTGATTTGATGTGAAATGGTGTCATCATTGTGCTAGGTTTCAGTAGTGGCATCCTTCCCTTGGATTTTGATTTCACTATCTTGGATGGAATTCTCAACCATCTTAATACAATGAATGGTAGAATCATAAACATAGTTTATATTCTTTCCTTTGGTACTCGATGTAGAGGACTCTCCCCTTTCATAATTGGGTAAAGGGTTCTTGAACACTCCCTGATCACTATTTGTTTGGGGTCTCTCAATGTGTACCTTTTTTTTATCAATGAGATCTTGGATTGCGTGTTTTAATTTTCAACAATCTTTCATCATATGACCCTTGTTTTGATGATAATCACATGAATGGGCATTTTTCCACCAAAAGTGTTTGACTTCTAGATCCCAATTTTGTGCTTCTAGCACTATGATAAGCTTAGCCTTAGTAAGTTCCTCTAAGGCGAAATCTAAGGATTGTCCCAATGGTGTGAATTTCCATCGATTGGAAGGTTTTGGAAATGGTGTTGCTTTAGTCCCCAGATTAGTCTAATTGTTGTTTTGGCTAGCATTTGGAGTGTTGGGAGGATTGTTGGTTTGATTAGTCTTGGTGGCAGTTGCTGTTAGGGTGAATACTAGTTTTGTA